>JAKMWT010000395.1:0-46561 GCA_025327155.1 Colletotrichum sp. SAR 10_75 | reverse complement strand
GGCAAGGCCAACGGCAAGCAGCCCGAGGTTACGGAGGAGCCGATGAAGGAGATCGAGATATAGATGGTGTGTAAAACTGGATACGACAGGACGACGATACGGTTTCCCCTATTCTCGGGGCCTTGTGACGCAACAAGGCTCGTCATACAGCAAAAATCGGCGTTTGGGGCGTCCGTGGCTCTAATCATCATGAGAGGACGTCTGCAGGGGTCATACAACATTGAAGACTTTTTTTCGAGCATCAGGGAACACGGCGGCTGGGCTTTTTGAAGTCTTTTTCTCTTACTTTTTTCACTTTTGACTGGGCTCTATCTGGAAAGGGCCGAGACGGGATTACGCCGAGTGGTTATTTCTCCATTCTGAGTACTCGGCAGTCTATGGACATAGCTGCGTGGCATACGTACATTTGCACCAACCTGTTTACCCAGTTGATGGAGGTTTCTGACGGGCTCATTTCCTGACGGAGATGCGCAGCGATGATCTTCCGCGCTGGCATTCACAGGCGTGCCAGTAATTGGTAGTGTACTATTAGGACCTTTTGTCTACTTTTTTATCTCGAGCGCTCCGAGGCATGGGCGTAGGAATAGTCCTCAATACAGGTCGGCTGTTGCAGCCTAAGCTATAAACTATTCCCATTCCGTGGTCCAGCCGTGAAGAGGTAACAAGAACAGCCAAGTCGATGCACTGGGCCCGCTCAGCTAGCAAAAATGTTCGTGTGGGATTCGACGAGAGATCTACATGCGGATGCATCACATCTTTTCAGGGTGCAGACTTGCCCCTCTTTCACCTCGTATTCCGTGCCACTGGGACCGATTCGTGTTTGCGGGGTGTATATGGGGTTCAGAAGGAGCCTAGAACACTTGGGAAGACCGGATCGCACCGATGAGATCTACAGCCGGTATCCACGTTGAGTCTTCGTATTTGGTGTCTTGGATTGCTGTGAATGGGATTGTCTGTTTTGGGATGTAGCTGAGGGCGCAGAGGTTCGCTAGGTGTTTCCGCATTCCCTAAGCAAACGCCCACTTCGATAGCAGCATCACATACTAGACCACAATCCGTGACAGAGCCTCATGATGGTTCTTGGCGCCTCCAGCTTAATTGCATATGCCCAGACAAATATCAACTTTTGCCCAGATGCCCAGACCTGCCAGCGCGAGAATAGAAGCTTGGCTTGGAAGCAGCTCCAAAGTCATGTGATTCGATCCATATCACGTGACCATCCGGAAAAACTCCGGAGGGAGCAGCAGGAAGCAGGGACCAGGCAGTGGGACTGTGACGCCTCAGCTGTGCCGAATGAACGTCAAGGCGACCATCACCCGGGACCTTGATCACTTCTCCCAGCCTTCAACATCGCCGACGGAACTGCACAACAATCGGGCGCAGACGAAACCTCCATCACACCGCACCGATCGCAACTCTCTGTGAGGTTGCTTTCATATAATTAATTACGACGACTGAACAATCCCCTTCGCCCCGAGTCGTCGGCGACCGCGATCGATCCCCGACCTATTCGAGCTACCCACCCATCCCGGACGACGCAATCATGGAGGAGGAGCGCCTCTGGAAGTTCCGCAAGCCGGAATGGCTTAACAGCATCTGGGCGCGCAACTTGGGCGTCTACGGCGCCGGAGCTCTGGTGAGCCTTTCCCCCCTTCCTTGATTCCCGATTCCTTCCCCAGCGACGCTGACGTAGCCAAACCGGCTGCGCTGCGTCCCAACTCCCATCCACCTCCCAGGACAACCCGACCGCTAACCTCCCTCCGCTTCTGCAGTTCTCCATCGCCTTCTACGTAATGCTCGACTCGGCGGTCTGGTCCAAGTCGGCCAAGAACGGCTCCGACACGCACATCACCTTTGTCGACTGGCTGCCCCTCATCTTCTCGTCGCTGGGCATGCTCATCATCAACAGCGTCGAGAAGGCGCGGCTGTCGGCGGACAGCTTCTCGTACAGCGGCAACGGCGTCGCGTGGAAGGCGCGCGTGGTGCTCTTCCTCGGCTTCGCGGCGCTGGCGGGCGGCATGGCGGGCGGCGTGACCGTCTTCGTGCTCAAGTTCGTCGTGCAGGACGTCGGGATGCCCGCGCTGGGCATGGGCATCGAGAACGTGGTGGCGAACGCGCTGGTCGGCCTGAGCAGCGTCGTGCTTTGGATCAGCCAGAACATGGAGGATGAGTATAGCTACAACCTTGCCCTGTGAGGAGGAGCCAACAGTTCCCGAGGGCTAATGTTTGTAGGGACGGCGGCGGCTGGGGACGTGTCCCGCAGGAGTCTTAACTTGGGGAAAGAGAGAGAAGATGAGAGAGAGCATGATGCTGTGTTTGTATGAGGTTATCAACGGGAGATTGCGTCGAACGGAGGCTGGCATGTGTAATTATAGCACTGGATACCGGGGCGCATGGGCTTCTCGCGGCATGGGAACTAGCTTGCATTTCTTATGTGACCCTTTTTCTTATCCCCCACCATTGGAGTTCCGTTCAGGGACGGAGAGACGATGACATTGTGACTGGAAGGATGAGCAGACGCTTCAAGAGTTCTTGGTTCGAGTTGCAGTGCGCGGCTGTGATTTCCTCTTCGTATAAGTCGGCAAATTTCAAATCCATTGAAATCCATTGACAACCAACAGGCCCTGGAGAACGTGATAGTATGGCAGAAATACGCTGGGAGGAATTCCTTTCTGAGGGCCGGATGAGAGCTCCAAGAGCACAGAGGTTGCGGCCACGGTGATGCATGGGAAACTGCAGCTCCCGTTCAGGTGAGCAAACGAACGACGAGCACCACAGCTGGTCACATCATGTTGAAAAGCGTCACTGGCAGTAGTCAGCTGGTCGAAGCACCCATAAACATAAATATGGAGTAATTCTAGGTGAGAACTATGCCAACCCAAATTGCAATGATCGTCTCATGTAGGATCCATGGTGAAAGAGTGGCTATGTAATTCCGAGACTCGAGATCATCGCTGCTCGACAGCCGCAAAACGAGACTTGTATTTCTGCTGCTGAATCGATTGCTGTATAATCCAACGACACAGACGCAGGTGAAGGGGTAGTAAGCAGGTATTACGACAAATTCGTCCGTCGTACGTATGAGATTCTCTTGTAGATATCAGAGGGCATCACCGCTATCACAATCTCATTAAAGAACGCCTGAGAAGGCTGAATCCACATTGCCCCTTTGCCTTGTTTGAAGGCACCTTGACTGGCTGTTATTTATCAACCATCACAGTTTATGCCTCATTGCCATCCAGCTCACAGTGGATTTGATTGACGCAGCCACACTTGGGCTTATTGTCGTCGTTTGGTATTTAAGCATTAATCATTGCGTAATATCTGAGCTCTCCCAAGATCGATCCACCTTGGTCTGTTCGACAATGAATTCCAGGCCGAGTCTGGATGGCGCAAGCACATGCTGGTGGACTTTTTCATGCCTGGGCTTCATAGATCTCGCTCGGTTGTTCTATCCTTTATCCCTATTTCTGGCTAGCTATGTGCCTGAATACCCACAAAGGTAGGTCGAATGCTGTGCAGCTGACCGACACAGGCTGCTCCTTTCTTTCTTGCCTTGTCCAAATGCTTGTTTGACACTCAACAGGATACTGCATGGAACAAGTTTGGTCGGATTGGCCTCAAAATACGCGATCCATTCCTCATGATCCTTTTATACCTCGCTGTGTCTATTGGTACTTTCCGAGTCCTGAAGAGCCTTTTGCTTCCAGACCCGGCATGTTCTTTCTTCGGGCCATGGCCACGAAGCTCCCTTAGCAATGGGATAGTACCAGGCCGAGGAGAAATGCATAAAATAACCTCTTGCAGTGTCTGTTGTTTGCTAACAAGCAGACGATGTGACTGGCCTCACACTTTCTACTACCGACTATCGTTACTAAAGTTCGCAGCTCAAGTCAAATTGGGCCTTAAGATGTTAAACAGGCATAATTGGTGTCTTTTTTCTCGAAGTTCGGATTTCTTTCTTTTGTTTATTATCTTAAGAATGAAACGACGCTGGCGGCGTTAGACGGAGAGCGCTTGCCCTTCTTGGGTGATGGGGCAAGCATGGGTACGTAACTGGATAGACATGATCAAGTTATTGCTGCATTTGACAAACGCCTTCGAGATTGTCCATTCTCTGCGCCTTTGCCTAGCGTCCAGTATTAACGTGTTATATGCAAAGTCAGGGTACTCTGAAGAGATCACCCTTAGTTGGTACGCACATTTATGGCCTCTCAAGAGCTCATTCTGCCTCTCCGATCCAATTATTCATGGTGGAGTCGTCCATTTTGGGCATGCCAGCTGTTGTAAGTATCTGGTGTCAGACTCTCGATCGATTGGCGTCGGTTGGTATTAACTGTTGCAGCTCTCGCGGCGTTCGGTCTCTCTGTTCGCAGAGTATCCATCTCCTTTAGACATGTCACGAAGTGCGTGGTTCCAGGTTCACACCTGCCAAGCTCAGGAGACGTAGTTTCGTGGGAGCAAGCCAGCGACCCTTAAGAATGGATCAAGGTTTACATCAGCACGCGCTTAGGCACAGCAAGGGTATCGAAAGGGGATTTGATTGTGTTGCTCTAGATAATTATAAAGTCGTGCTCCAACATCTAATTATTTGCTCCAATTGATAGCCGGTCAAAGCCACTGGTTTGGGTGTGCCCGGGGAGATGGCTTGTGTATGTCCAGTCTCGCATACCCCATTTTAATTACGTCATTGTAAAAGCTTTAATACGTGACTGTAGTGATTTCAGACACTCGGAGGATGGGTCTTGACGTTTCGGAAATGCTGAACTGAGCGTCAGAAGTTTGGAGGAAGAGACGGGTAAGCTTTCGACACTGGGAATAGTTAGAAAGTATTATGTGTTCAACTCATCGTAAACATTCTAGGTTCTCATCAGCACAATGGCATCGTGGTGATTTGTGACTTTCTTCAGGCTACTGTAAAGTCGTCGACTCTCACGAGACGAAGACTATTTATTTATCGCCTTGGACAGGAAGGCTGTGCCTGTAGAGCAAGGTGCAGTCCTCCATGGCCCAATCAGCAGGCCGATTAAACGCGCGAAAACAGAAACAGAGGATTCTAGATCTACTTTTCACCCCATGACTACCGTGAGTCGCATCTTATATAGGTGCTGCTTATCTGTTGTTGTATGTCTGGTCATCAGACAGAGAGCCTCGAAGGCATAAAACAGCAACTCTACCCTGGCAGTTGGGTAGAGATGCCGCATTGCGTTGATTCAAGTCTCATCCTCCTTGCTGAAACTGCAACCTAGTTTATAGTGTACTGTTATCAGAAGAATATCGCCGCGACTCTTCTCATAGATCAACAGCGTCATGGTAAGTATTAAATAGACGATGATGTTGTCTCCTAGAAAATCTTCCTAGACCACCAGAAAATCCCTTGAATGTCAAGGCTGACTTCTTTTGCCCCTGGATCTGAATCTTCACTGACATGAGGATGGAAGAGACGACACGAAAGGTCATATAACAGCGCTTCTGCAACGATGGCACGCAGATCGGTCGTCTGCCGTCTTCCTGGTCTGGCCGAAAGTATTCAACTGGAATACATAGATACCAGATCAAGCTCATGACCTGCCGTGGGCTTTTCCTAACGAAAACGGTGATAGTACTCTTTATGAGTTGGCGTAGGTATGCAGCTGCGATCCATAAAACTGCCGCTCGGAAGCCCTACATCCTGTCCGGTCATCGAACGTCTTAGGTTACGTCCTCTAATATATACGCTGCGGACTGACGAAAGTACTCCACATTCTCGTCATGGGCAATTCTGTGCATCAAATTTATAAAGAGCAGTATATATTATCTCGACAGCAGCATTTTTGCTTCTTCTGTACCCCGCAATTACTGCACTGGATTTGCAGGTTTTAAGTGTCTCTTACAGTTTTCAGCTAAGAACACATCCCCTACGTTCAGGCATTTATTTGGAGTTCGAAGACAACGATCATCGTCGCCTTGCCCATGGCCGGCAGCTCCATTATCCAAGTATCCATTTCTGAATACTTACAATAAGAAGACTGATTCAAGACTCGTGGCTCAAGACGTGTTAGGGGTATGACCGATCACCTCTATGTTTTAGTTAGTTTAACCCATAGACGCAAACCTATGGCACAACGATGATTTTTATTGGGCTAACTCCCTTTCTAGTCTAGACGGCTACACAATATCTCATTTATTTTATAAGACGCCCTGCTTGACGACTGGAAGTTAAGCAGGATATCATACACCTATAAAAAAGCGAAGGGGGAAGCATAGAAAGAACAGTGTGCAGCAAAAATGTCTCTTCGCTCTGTGTCCTGGTTGAATAATCCTGTGGTGGGTACTGCTTCTTCCCCTCCAGCTCTCTCTGGGGACAGTTCAGAGGCACATCACTTATTGCAGTAGTCGCCAGCGTTCTGTATTATCCTTAATCTATTCAGACCAAACACACCGAAGAAAAGTTCTTCGACAGAAGCATCGACTCTTTGGACTATAGGCGTCCGCCGAACGCGGGACACATCCAAGTTGCACCCAGGCTCTGGCGAAGCTTGATCACAAGCAAATCTTTCATGGATATCCTGTGATTGGGAAGAACCCAATAATTGTCACAGAACACATCCATTTTATAGGCCCACCCGCAGGTTCACGTCGTCTCTCTTTACACACGGCAAACCCCCACGCAAATCGTCTCAAGATCTTGACAACTCATTCCAATCCCTCATTGTTAACCTCGACTCATCTCATAGAAAGCTACGCTACTCTCCCGCTTATCTCAACCTAAACACACAAAGTTCAACCATCTGTTGACAAGTCACACCCTGACCCGGAAGCTTCCCCCGTATCTCCCTACATTACCCCTGAATCCCAGGCGCAAAAAGCCTCATCGCAACTTCATATCCCCTAAAACGGGCAAAACGAGTAAGCATAGACACTCACCTGTCCGTTTCAAAACATCAACACGGCCCGGCCCGGCAAACCCCTGACACTTGCCAGCCTGGAACCACTCGGATTTCAACCACCAAGTGGAAAAACAAAACAAAAAAACGTTGGGTCTGACGGGTTATCAACACAGACGGAGACGGGACCTTAACCATCCTCCCCTGCCGGCCCGAATGAATCGTACAATCCCAACGGTACTAGCATATGTCTAGCCGTTCAAAGTCGGATGGATCGTCTTATCCTAACCCTTCAAAACGTTCATACCTCCTTGCCTGAAAATTTACTTCACCGGATGGCATTCCGACTCGAGGATATTCCTGAATACGGGCGCCGCAGAAAAGCACAAGAGAAGAAAAGAAGCATTCCCTCGGTGGGCTCAGACCCCTTATGTCTCACTAAGAAAATAAAAGCCGCCGCCACATTCAGGAACTCTCCAATCTGCAGCGGCGGACAAGAATAGAGATGTGAGGAAAAAGAGACAGACGTGTCTCATATACACTTTGGTCAACAATCTAGCGGTGAACGGGAGGCAATGAGCACAAAAGAAAGGCAGATTTGTTGGGGACGGCCAGGCTTGAGGGCAAGGCGAAGAAAAAAATCTTTTACTTTCCCACCACAGGTGACAGTCTGGACTCACCGGGCGAGGAGGTACGAGCGCGCCGGCATATCAGAAAAATTTCTTCCCTCTCTCTCTGACGCTCTGTATCATGCAGGCGTTGAAACATTCTGCGCCGAACAACAGGAATGAATCCTCTACAGCCTTTGGCCCCTTCCGAAGCCGCCTGCAGAACGCCAGCCGTCAATCGGCAGGTGGTATCTGCCCTGAACCCGGGAGCTGCCTCCTGCCGATCCTGTTGGGCGGGAGATGGTCCCTTAGGGCCAGCGACTTGCATGGACGGAGGCATGCGTGCGGTGCCACGACAAGACGCGGCTCGCAAGCGGCAACAACAGCAGCATCTGTGAGGCACGTGGAGGGACCTCATTCAATGGCCGCGCCTGATCCTTTGCCCTCGAGATCAGCAACGTCTATCCCTTCTCGAGAAGAAACGACGCTTTCCGTTTGGCGATGAATTACAGCAGCACTCGCTTCAGCACTTGCATGAATGGGAGGCGGCTCCCTTCGGGTCTCACCGGTGTTTGGTGGAGAGTCAAACCGACCGTGACTCTTTCGAGAAATAAGAGGTTGATCGAGACAGACAGTGGGCTGAAGATTCCACGGCGGGAGTGAAACAGAATCAGCCACCGGGACGCGTCGCTGGCACCATCTGGACGGGCCACTACAGCTGGGTCCCGGGAAGGCTGATGTGCGTACCGGAGACAAGGCGTTCTTAAGGCAACTCGATGATGCAGGTGAAGGAAGCAATTTCTGTGGTTGTGACACAAAGCTCTGCAGCACAACATCCAACATCCCTCAGAAGGGGCAAAAACAACAACAAAACTGTGTTGAGCTGCACCATGCTGGGACCGCAAGGATCGGGTTTTCACCCCTCTCTCTCTCTCTCTGCGGTGTTGGTGATACGGGTTTAGCTCGAAATGCAGGTCGCTCAAAACAGCCGGGAGGCACAGCAGCTTTTACGGCTGTCCAGTGAGGTTCGTCCTCGTTCGAGACCTCGTCATGCAGGCCGGTAGCTGATCGCTGCGGTACGGAGCTCGGCGGGCTCAAGAGTGCGGCCGTGAGTGGATTGGCGATCTCCGAGAATCTGTGATGGGCAAGACCGGTTTGGATCCTGCAATATGTTTTCGCAGGGACAAGATCATCCATGGGTCGTACGACTTGGACCAATGCCGGGACTCTTGCGTGTAATGTGTGAAAAATTGACAATGATGAGTGCAATCAAAGACGAAAGGGAGCGTTGGAGGTGCCGTCAGATGATGAGGGTTGCTGCATGGTTGCAAGGTCCAGGTGGTGTGTACATCCTGACCAGCCTGGCCACCATCACTTCTGACAGAATCTATCAAGAAAGAGCTGCACATACCTGGTTGAAGATTGTGCCCCTAAGGTAAGGTGGCTCGCAAAGAACCCTGTAACCAGGCCGGAGCATTGAGGCCATCAGCATGGTTTGAAGATCCCTGAACGGGGTTGAGAACTCGATGCAGGCTGGAAGTAAATGGCTCTTTTTCGCCCGCAGCTCAACCGAACATCCAAATTGTCGACGTTACATCTGAGAACACACTAGGTGATCCTCCTGTGTTGTAAGTGAACGCTAGGGATTCGTATCTGACGCAGGCTGTCAAAGTAGCATTGTTCCGTCTGATATGCGTCCATACAACCTGGCTGTGGCGGTCGGTGAGAAGCGAAGGCCTCGAATCGATCCAAGCTTCGGACAGGGATTTACACCGAAATATCTCGGTGGCTTCGGGAGGTGTGTCGTAAACCCGTCACGCACTGCTATGAGCGTTCGGGCCTCTTTCTCAGAATAGATTGTAATTTACCGCGGTGAACGGAATTGAGACCCGGCCAAAGACTAATGCTCCGTCAACCAAGACAGTTGCATCCGACAATCGAGTCCCTGGCGATTCATGCCTCGTAAATCGATGTGAGATGTCGATATTACCAAGCAGACGTCGCCTGTTGCTAGCCGTTGGTGGCTGGCGCTATAGTTGCTACTCTCTGCCCAAGACAAGTTACTTGCAGTCAGCTGAAGTACCATGTGACAGTTGTTGCTTAAGCGGACCAAGAATGTGACCGATGAATTGGCTCACTGAACGTTCGCCAAAGTGGTCTGAACTAGGCTGGTGAGTGGGCTTGAAGGCTCTCGGAAAATTTCCTGCAAAGTCTGAAGCCGTTTTGGTCTTGGTGAGCGGTCGGCTTTCACGTTGTCATTTCATCTTATGTTGTGCCACATGGTGGAACGGCATGCTCGATGAGTCGACAGACAAGACTACATCTGACTTGACCTAACCCACGCGTTCAGCCGCCCACTGGCGTGGTTGGGATGTGTCAACTCATTAACCTTTCGCCTCAGAGTAACGCGAGGTTGAAGCTGCACTGCTGACGTCTGACTCGAAGCACAGGTGCAACCAACTACTTGCAAGATGATTGCCATAATTATATGTCGTGTGGAGCATGTTTTGTTAGAAAAACCCATTTCCGTGTTATTTGCAACAGCCATTGAGTGAACTCTTCACGGCCCCGGGATGAACGGTAAGCATTTGCAGCGCTCCATCAGTAACTTGGAACCTGGTGACTTGACAATGGGTCTTGATTGCTTGCGCGGGGCCTTCACCGATGAAGGCACCGGTCCAGAAATGTGGGTAAGAGGTCGGAATGCCGTGTGATGATTCGGCTCTCCGTCACAAGGCCCCATTAACTTCGCGCGGCTGCAGGCGGCCGTTGCAACTTGGCATACCCATGGCAAAGGGCGAGTTCTGGTACCCGACGGTCCAATGATGAGAGCCGCAATGGCTGCTCTGACCATCGTTGTGTCTGTGCCGCAACGAGCTAGCAAGTTGGCCCTGCTGTTTTGCGGTGTTGGTACAGGATGTATTAGATCTCTCCACTAGGAACCGCGAGAGGGTGTGACGAAAGGGAGGAGCAGCAGCATCGCCGACTGGGCGAGAGCAAGCCTCTCTTCCTCTCTGCAGCATTCTTCCTTCTGTGAGCTTCGCGCAGTGCTCTGTTTCGGGCATTGTGGTCTCCACCCAAAAACCGTGTGACATGGTATCTGCCATGTCCTCTCGGTCATGGTGCGCCGAGGGATGGGAGATCTGGCTCCTCCGGGCCCGGAGTTATGAACTTCGGCCGCGTGCCGTTGTAGGGGTCAGGTCTTCCTGCGGACATGTAACCTCGCATTCGGCTCGAGATGTCCTCTTCCGGAGGCTTCTTGGCGGGACGTCTGGTGAGGTACGGACAGCTAACGGCAACTTTGGTACAGGACCACGGGAGGCCCACTGGCCGTTCGTTGGGGGGAAGAACCCCATGAACGCGGCGTCAAAAACAACCCATGGCCCCTCTCCCCAATCCCCAATGGAGGCTAGACAGGTTGGCGACGGGATGGATGGAGGGAAGTGCTAGGGCTATGCGGCTGCGTGTACGTCGAGAGGGACGCAGTGACGAGATGTAGTGCATTACCGCTCGGCTCAGGGATTCGGAGTAGGTCGACGGGTGCGCAGCTCTTGACAGGGGGGCCGGATGGGAACTTGCACACGGGAATGTCCAACGACGAGCTCCGTCTGTGCGTCTCAGCCAACAGGAATGGAGCTCTCCAATATGTCCTGCAGGCCTGGACTGCTGCAAGTCAAGGCGAGACAAGGCCGTGATCAAAAAAGCGCAATGTACATGAGGTACAACAAGTGTGAGAGCAAAAGCAACCTTGGAGCTCACGTGGCCTGCGGAAAAGACATCGGATCGGACGTATCAGCGAGATCATGTAGATGGACAAACCCAACGCAGAGGTCGAGGCGGTCTCAATGGTTGTTGGCTGGACCGCCACCGAAGCCGAATTTGATCGGCCCCTCGGTAAATGCGAGTTGAATATGACTTTTGGCAGCTAACGGAATGGCGTGTGCAGCAAATAAATACCGCAGCGAAAACGCCGAGTCTCGTTGACATATTATGTAGACAGCAGACGTGGAATTACACGCAGTGACAGGCCCATCCAAGGAATCTTGAATGCGGTGCGGAGCAGAGGTGTGCGGGCAACGATAGAGAGGTTTGCGATTAGTCAGAAGGAATAGAGAAGCCCACTGCACAGCAATAAGAGGCTTCATGCCATCCAAAGCAGCCATTGGTGGACGGGGTACGGCATGGCAGCAGAAGGCCGGGGATGCTAGATTCTTTGCTGTTTCCGCGGTGGTTGTGGGATGACCTCAGCCCAGACTGTGGGTAGGCGTGTTCAGGCGTGAGAGGCCTGTCGAAGAGGATTGGAAACGTCGTCAGATCTGGAGATCAATAATCAACAGAGGCTAACGACAGCAGTATCCAGTTCGCAAGCCTCCCCGTCGGAGGTTTCACTTCGGTAGAGACAAGGCACCGGCTGCAGATTGGGTGCCGGGACGGCGGGGTGTCGCCGGTGCGTGGTATGGGTGGTGGTTGTGGTTGTTGGCCGTAGTAGCAGCGATTGGGTGGTAGCGGTAGCGGCAGCGGTAGCGTGGTGGTACCTCGTTGACGGACAACGCTTGGTTTGGTTTGAGGGCTGCGCGTACGATGACGAAGAAAGTTGACGAATGGATCTCTGCCGTGGTAGCAGATCTTGTCTGAATCTTTCGTGTTGTACCTCAGGGAGATGGAGACGCGGAATGCCTCAGAGGTGAACCTGGCACGACGCTGGCATTTTGCATGGCACTGCTTCTGGCGCATGGGCAGCCGTCGTCGCAGCCGTTTGCTCCTGTCCCTATGGCTTCCGACAACGAGCGAAGACGTGGGAAGTAGCGACGAACTTTGACGTCGATGGAGACAGTACAAGATGGTGCTCCCCTTGCCTGCCACATGGGGTTCGAATAGCAGGTCCTTGGTTCTTTTGGGCGGTAGTGCACCGGCCGGTCTAGACGCTCTTCCTCGACCATCGCCTGCTCCTCCAGGCACGCAATTTTTTCATCGACGGCCTCTCGCTTGCTTGGAAAGGGCCGGGTACCATCCGTATCCGCGGGCAATCTGTAGGGTAAGAACCACAACGCGGCGAGGATAGGACAGGCGAGAAGCAGACCCGGAGTCGGGAAAAAATGATCAGATGCTGCTGACCTCTTGTGGCCCAGGTGAACCTAAAATCGGTCATTAGCGTCGCATGAGAAAGGTCATGAGACCTGTTTGTATCCAGAAAAAGACGAGCGAACCCTGGGGCTGCGGTGCAGGCACGCACGTCGGCCCCGTCAGGCCAGGTAGTGTATAAGTAGGTACCCTCGTTAACAGGTCCCACCCGCCCATCTCGCGGGCACTTCAGTGAGTGGACGAGGTTCCTTCCATGCCATGGAGCCCACCCAATACTGCCCACACTCTCCTTCACACCCATCGTGCCGTACCTACCTAGCCCACCCGCTCCCCATAGCCCCTAGTCTGAGCCCAATTCTCGTCCTCAGCATCCCTTCCTATTGCATTGCTATTGGATGACACCTGCGCCGCTTGCTACGCCGCAGCATGTCACATGCTTCGAGATTAGGTAAGCCATTGGACATCCCAATCCAGTGAGTGGCCCTTCCCGACACGCCAACACGACATGCGATTCTGTGGCCGGCGTGTACAGGCTTCAGAGAGCAACCTTGCAGGGGAGCTTGCCAGGAACAAGAAACACCCAGGTCATTACCGCCCATCTGTGGTATTTTGAGACATGAGAGGCTCAACTCAACACGAGCCACTCGCCCAGTGATATTGGCTGCAATGCGGCTCCTCAACAAGCCCGCCTTTGCTTGTGCTTTCTGCTTCTGCTTCTGCTCCTACTCCTGCTCATGCAAGGTTTGGACGCACGTTCTGTTGAAACCCAAGCGCCAAACATACGCAGGAGCTTGGACTGGCCATGACGTACAAACTTCGGAGGAACAACCGTTGCATCCGTTTGATCGAATTTTGCTATCCTTCCTTTTTCCCCCTATGTCTAGAATTTCGATACGTGGCAGTGGAAAGCAACCAGATGTTTGACAACTGGCTGCTGCACTTAGTTCGGTTGGTAACACGAATTGGCGTCCAAGGATCTGGCGAAGCTCGATTCTGTGGGCCAATGGACGTCGAGATAAATGCCTGTTCTGACCGACGACATAGTCGACGAGAAGGTATCGATCAATGATACTGTTGCCCGTCATGTATGCCATTCGTTTCGTTTCCCTCTTCCCATGGACCCAAACCCCGCTCTGAGTCCCATAGAGAGATGAAGATCCCGCCGGCGTGGAATGGAAGATGCGACCGGTTCGTCCCTGAACTCCACTTGGACCTGACCGAACCCATTAGTTCGAGTTGAACGGACTTCTGTCGTTCTCCCATCACCATCTTGCCGTTGTACACTGTCGAGAGTTCTCTTACTGCGGTACACAGTACTTGTCGACAATGAACACCCAACATGGCGGGGCCCACCACCCCTCTCTCCCCCCTCCTGAACAACACCAACTTCTCAGAGTCAATGCCCCGCACTTGTTCGTTTCCTCCACACATGGGCACGTCGTCATAGGACTGACTGCGGCGTACAGTCCATGTCTCTTTGGCGGGGTCGGGCATGCGCCCAGCACTGCGATGGCCATGTAGATAGACAAATGTCTCCAGCCGACGGGCGCCGATGCTGCCGTACATTAATTTGTAAAAAGACACACGCTCAATTCCATCAGGCCAAGATGCAATTGCTCAATTCCCCTTTCTGCCCCCGCCGGACTAGTCTTCCGGAGTACACAGCGCTGGTGTAGGCGGCAGGCCAGAAGCAAGACACGAAGGAGGGAGCTCTGACCAGCACCACCACTACCCATCCCCTGGCCCCCTAGCCATGCTCTTCTATCCAATGGTCCATGGATAGCTGGTCGACATTGAGTCTAGAGGGCACATCCCTGCCCGCGCATTGCAACATGGTCAGAACAGACGTCAGAAACCATCTGGCAGTGTGTGGCTCTATCCTGGAAAGGATGGTTTGCTGAGAGTGACTCCCGATATAAAAAGAAAGAAAATATCTGATCATCCTAGCCCTCTCGATATTTAACAACAAGGGGAGCTGCATTTGCCCATGGCTGTGTATCCGTATTCCCAATTGAGGTCAGTTTGGTAAGACTCTCTGACCAGGCTAGCCGCCGTGCCACTATTGTTCTTGCAGAACCAGGGGAAGGAGCAGGCAGGGCCAGAGCTCAACTTTTCTTGACGTGAAGTTTCTGCATGTGATAGCCAGTAAAACAGGCATCGAGAAGCTGTCGATGAGGGTTGTTGGCGGTGCTAGCGAATAGTCTGTGTGATGACCGGGCGACACAGACCTGGCCCTCGTTGCTGAGGACAGTGGTGATCAACTGTCAACCTCCCAAGATTAAAGACTAGGATGGAGGATGAACTGCGTTTTCAATCGCAACCAACTTGGTCAATTGGCCTCGAGTCTGCAGATGCAGGACTTCCATCGGTTGTCGGAGGTGGCGATACCCAACCCTGTGGTCCTGCGGCTGGCTTGACACTGCCTTAGTTCTCCGGGCCGGGACATTCGTTGTTTCTTGTGCTGGGAGTTGCCTGCCAAACGGGCGCAGGGCCGATCCTAAATGCGCTTCTCCCGAGCTTGCTTTTTGATCGCCCAATGAATGCATCAAGGAAGCTTAAAAAACTCTGAACCGGAGATGAGCGAACGAGCGGCTCTGACGGAGGACGTCAAATTGAACGGGAGGAACGGACAGAACAGAACGAAGGAGATTCGGGGAACGTGCGGGCAGCGGGAATGGACTTTGGACCCTGCAGAATCGGATACTCAGCAAGCAGGTCGGCCCAAGTTCCAAGAGCCAAGTCCCAACGCACGGCGCATTGGACTTTTGGTTAGTGCATGGCTTGATCCCCTTGGCTCGTGTACAGGTCCGGTACGCATGGGAGGACCCAGCAGGTCAGCTGGCCAGAGGTAGTCGACAGTACTGGGGCGAATAGGAGCAGGCTAGACGTAAGTTGGTGGATACGGGCTGTCCTAACCAAGGTACGTACGTGGGACGAAAACAAGAGAGATGGGACAGGGAGCGAGAGCAGACTGCAGACGATGCGAGTGACGAAGTCGAAGAGGGACGGGGTCAAAGAGACGGGCACCACGTGACGCGCTGCTCTATTCAAGACGTGCACGTGGAAGGCATACTCTCCGAAGACAGGGAAGTTGCGGCTGGTCAAGTGTCTCTCTCCCTTGAGTCTTTTACTGCGTACTGAGGCAAGAGCACTCTCGAGTTCCATCCTCAATGTTGCCTGCCTGCCTCCACTGGCTTGGCTGTTCCCTTGCCTACAATGTAGGCAAGAAGGCACTAATACATCAGGTACCTACTTCAGGTAAGGAATTAGAGGTACCTGCCTACCTTAAGTTAGATAGGTAGGTACACTGACTTGAGAACACCTGGAAACTGGCTGCTGCAAAAGGTAAGTAGGTACCTTGAAGTAAGGCAGGTGCAGGTGCAGGTGCAACAGGTGCAGTCATGGATGCCTTTGGAGCCCCAGCTGGCTGTCACAACCTGACAGGAGGCCGCAAGCACGAGCGGCCATTGGGTTTTTGACTTCCGCTTGCCGAGTTTTAGCGCCTGCCTCCCCGTCTCAAAAAGAGCACATGAGCACGCCTGGTGCAGCGGGTCCTTGTCTAGGGTGGTCGACAACAAAAGGCTAACTCGATCTCGGTGCGCTGTATCTGCTCAGCCTAAGCTGCGCCTGGAATTGACTTGAGGAGGATTCTCATTTCTTGGACTTTGACGGGGACCGGACTGCTTACTTGCTGTTCTGAGTTCTGACCAAACTGTCCCTCTGTTAGGTTGCCTTTACTTTTGTTGCGTGTGGCCATTCAGTGTTTGTCTTGGCCGAACGCAGAGTAGTTGTGCTGCTGATCCGTTGGTCAACTTCTGTTCAGCCATCGATCGTCTTGACTCGCATCACCTCTCCGTCTCTGGCTTTCAGATACCTCCTCGTCAAGCTTCACGTCTCCAGTATTCGCCCCCTTTATTGTCCACTACCTAAATTAGAGGTGGTAAGCTTGAGCCCGTCCGCCTGGAACATTTCCCCTCTCTTCAACGGGCAGCTTCCGGCTGTCAAGCATCTCCCGCGTGTATCGCATGCCACGTCTGCATCTGCAACTACGTCCGCAGTCACCACCAACTTAACCGTCCGTACCTTACCTTATTTCAGCTCCCAAGTCTGCCACCACAAACTCTACAGACGATTGTCTACATCAAAATTCACATCGTCACCCGACCGACTGGGATTGAAGCGAACGGCTTGCGTCGATAAAACTCGCCGGCCAACCGCCCAAGATACCTACTTAAGATCTACCCGACGTTTTTGTACAGGGAAATCAAAATTGGCCTGGGCTGGAAATTGACTGAGAGCCTCCTCCCACGTCCCAACCGCCAACGCCCCGAAGACTACATTACCGCACCGTACCGTTCCCTAGCTTGCCCTTGGATCTCCGATAGCTCTCGCACGGCGCGCCGGCCTATCTGACCTTGCCTCAAATCCTGGGAGAGCCTCCGCCGCCCCTCACGCCTCCGCGTGTGCACCTCACTCAAAAACCCTCCATACACCACCCTCCACGCGGGATCTTGCACGCAACCTTACTCCCTTACCACCTGCTGCTGCAGTATTGCCTACATACACGTACCGCTCCAGTCTGTGTGTTCCTTCGGTGCTGCTTGCGCGACAACGGTACCGAGCCGCCGCCGACTGCTACCGTGGCGGAACAGACTTCCAGGCCACCTTTTACCTGGTCACCCGCGCTGTCATCTGCTACGCCACCAGCCTAAGAAGTCTCAGGTACAAAGTACAACAATACCAACCAACGCACAAAGACATCTCTCGCGCCCGCTCTCTCATCTCTCACCTTGGGCTTGCCTGAACCTATTTGGGTACACACCGACATCACCGTTCCATCGCAGCGTCTCTTCCGTCCTAGAACGTTACGGAGTGGATTGAAGACAGAGACAGAGGCAGACACAGAGGGAGAAAAAGCAAGCAAGACACAATCTCTTCTTCGCCAAGATCCAAATTTGAGAAAGCTCGCCGTGCTGGAGAATTTGCCAATTGAAACTCGAATTGTCATATCCAGCCAGATATCTATCTATCTGACCGGCAGACAGCATTTCAGTTGAACATTTTTAGTTCGGTTCAGTTGATACTAGACACACTGTCATAGCTCTCTCTCTTTCTCTCTACCTTTCACCCCCTGGCTGGCGACTTTTCTATTGGATTGAGTTGTGCTACTCTTCCTCACTTGTCTCTTTTTCTTGCACCAAACCACGAAACCCAGCAGCAGCAGCAGCAGCAGCAGCAGCACCAACGCCTCTGCGACCCCTGGCCCTGTCGCTGGACTTGGGACGCACTCCGTCATTCCTCGTCCAGCTGCGCGCGCTAGTCTGCCCTGCCGTGTGGTCCGCGAGGCCTCAAGAGCACCACACACCCCGGGCTGCCCCTCCTTTCAAAGTACCTCCCTACCCTCTGCTACCACGGCCTTGACCTCGACCTGGCCTTGCCGCACCAAACATTGCCTACTTCATCCCTCTCCACCACCACTGCCTGGGTCCTTCTCCCACCAACCAACCCAACCTGCTACCCACCTCGCGCTTCTAAACGGCGTGACAACATCCTCCTCTTCCCACCTCTCGGCACCTCGACCTCACCACGCTCGTCGTGCATCGTTCTCGCCCAAACGGTACCCGTTCGCCATCCCTCCTTGACAATCGAATACACGCCCCTCGAAAAGAACCGTCCTCGAAGATCTGCTCCAATACTCACGATCCTCTTTTTTTCTCCTCTTCTTCTTTCTTCTCCGTGGACAGACAACTAGCAGCATTCACCACCTGTCCCTCTCGTTGCGCCGTGCTGCACTGCAGACACTGTTCGGACGCACCTTGCAGCCACCACCCAGAGCTGCCCGATCCCATCGCCCTTTTTCCTTCCTGCGCGGCAAGCATTCTACCTTCGTAGACAATTGCCATACCTTGTGTGTTGACCTTGTTGTGAGTGCACATTTCCTGCCCTTCTCGTCAAGTCCTAGACCCAACCTCCCCTCACGTCTGGGCCCCCGTCGTGTAGCACGAGGCAGAACATCACGATCCTTGAGCCTGGCCCAAGCATGCCCCTCAGCGACGTGCTGTGCCGTCATCACCACATTCCCCCCTTCCCTCCCGGTCCCTTTGCACACCACAAAATCATACACCCCCCGACCCCGACTGGGCCAGACAGCAGACAGACAGACACCACAGCCCACCGCAACCTACCGCAACGCACCTCACCTCGCAGTTCTGCGAGAAGCTCTGCACTATACCTTGCTCTGTCTCTAGGCCCGTCGTCACCAGTTCATGTACACACGAGAACGTGGTCTTGCCTCGTCCTGCCGTGACCTGGTTTCTGCACTGAGCTGGGCGACGGGAGAGAGAGAGAGAGAAAGAGAGGTGCAGCGTCAGGTCTCAGTGTACCTCCTCAGCAATTGCCTCGCAGTTCTGGCCTGCTGCACGTACCTGGCAGTTTTTTCCCTTTGCCTTTGGCCAGAGAGCGAAAATCACCTCACTGCAGTACGGTGCTGCATGCATAGCGCATCTACCAGCATACACCACCACTCCCACACCCCCTCCCTATTTCCTGTTCTTCTACCACTACCTTACCTACCTCACCTCTCTCTGCTCTGCCTCAGTCTCGCGCTCTCGTCTGTCCCGTCAAGTCCTGGCCAGTCGTCTTCTGTCCCGCTGCTACCTACCTACACCTACCTTACCTTACCTTACCTAGCGAGCGACCTTACTCATACCTTTCCCTCCCGTCCTGTCGCCTTTGCTCCTAACTTGCCACCACTCGTCTTGCATCGTCGCCATCATTCATATTCCCCTGCCCTGCCACTTTCTTTCCTCTCCCTGTCAAAATACTTCCCGCCCCGCACCCCTCGTCTGTCATCCTCGTTCATCATTGCTCGTCCCACGACACGCCCACACCCTGCCCATTCCCGCTCTGTCAACGACGAATGACCTTTTGAGCGTCCCTACTGCATCTCTTTTTCTTTTCCACCTGCTAATGAGCAATCAGCTTCCGAAAGGTTGCACCTCAGTCTCGAAATTACCTCTGATCCTACGTCCCTGGAAACGCTGAGCCGAGTCCCGAGTCAAATCCGCTGTCGGTGCCGCCTTCGTCTTCAGTCCTACTCGCGACCTTACCTGCCTCTACCTTTTGGTCCTCGAAACGAGCAATTGATTCGTCGACCCATACTCTAATCTTCGTGCAATTACTCTTGCACGGATTTCACATAAGCAAAGCACAGTCTCCGTTCCCTGCTGCCCATCACGGCCCGCCGTCGAGTCTCGGATCTGTTACCCCTCACTCTACTCGACCTCAATCCGCCCTACGCCGGCCATCAATAGCAGGGCTTAAGCCGTGCTGACAACACCTTCTGAGCTATGGCGCAGAATCGCCCCGCTGCCTTCAACACTCTCAGGATGGGAGGTAAGCTGCGGCAATTACAATCCTCCCATCGGTTTCGCCATGCTAACCCCCCGCTGTAGAGGTTATTCGCGAAAAGGTGCAAGATGGAATAACTGGTGAGACGAGGGATCTGCAGTACACGCAGTGCAAGATTGTTGGCAATGGCTCCTTCGGCGTCGTCTTCCAGACGAAGCTTTCGCCCTCAGGAGAAGACGCCGCCATCAAGCGTGTTCTCCAAGACAAGAGATTCAAGGTTCGCAATTCTTGCGTGTCTGTGACGGGCACGCGCTAACAATTCGAGCAGAACCGTGAATTGCAAATCATGCGCATCGTCCGTCACCCTAACATTGTCCAACTGAAAGCCTTCTACTACTCTAACGGCGAACGCGTAAGAACACTTGAAGCGCCTAGACGGGAATAATTCACTGACTCGACACAGAAAGACGAGGTCTACCTCAATCTCGTCCAGGAATTCGTCCCCGAAACCGTGTATCGCGCGTCGCGTTTCTTCAACAAGATGAAAACGACGATGCCCATCCTGGAAGTCAAGCTCTACATCTATCAGCTCTTCCGAGCCCTCGCCTACATTCACTCTCAGGGCATTTGCCATCGTGACATCAAGCCCCAAAACCTGCTTCTGGACCCCACATCAGGCATCCTCAAGCTGTGCGATTTCGGTAGCGCAAAGATCCTCGTCGAGAACGAGCCGAACGTGTCGTACATCTGCTCACGATACTACCGAGCCCCAGAGCTCATTTTCGGTGCCACCAACTATACGACCAAGATTGGTATGTACCCCTCAGGTTATGCTTCCACCCGTAGCAAATCTAACATACCCTACAGACGTCTGGTCTACTGGTTGTGTCATGGCTGAATTGATGCTCGGACAACCGCTCTTCCCTGGAGAGTCAGGCATCGATCAATTGGTGGAGATCATTAAGGTGCTGGGCACACCAACTAGGGAGCAGATCCGCACAATGAACCCGAACTACATGGAGCACAAGTTCCCGCAGATAAAGCCGCATCCTTTCGCTAAGGTCTTCCGGAAGGCGGATGCGAACGCCATCGACCTCATTGCCCGTCTTCTCGAGTACACGCCGACTGAGAGACAAGCAGCTGTTGAGGCCATGGTCCACCCATTCTTCGATGAGCTCAGAGACCCCAACACGAGGTTGCCCGACTCCCGGCACCAGAGCGGTGAAGTCCGCGACCTGCCCCCGTTGTTCGACTTCACTCGTCACGGTAAGTACCTTGGACTCTGAGACCTGACATCGCTTCTAACAATGCCACAGAGCTCTCGATCGCGCCGAACCTGAACCACCAATTGGTGCCTGCTCACATCAAGCCTGTCTTGGCCGGCAGGGGATTGGACATTGACAATTTCACTCCGATTCCGAAGGCAGATATGATGGCTAAATTGGACTGAACAAGCCGAGGTCATGTCCAGGGACTCAGCGCACTCGTGGATCGTTCCCGACTTTTCTCGGCCGCAAACCCACCGTCCGACCAGCGCATAATGAAATCGAGTATGCATGGACAGCAAGGCACCGGCCTCTCCTCGAACGCGGACCAAGTGATGATTAGATGTTGAACGTGGAATGACGATTAGAAGCTGGCTGCGTCGATCGCTCGAAGGAACAGTTTCGTTGGCGAAGGAATGCGAAGATGTCTCGTGCTTAAGAAGCGGTGGCTCTTCGCGCTGGCGGAGAAGAGGGATAGGCAAACATTGGCCCATCGAGGCGTGTCTACGGGTTGTGCATCATGTTGCTTACCATTTCCATGGAAGGCTGCATTGTTGCATTTCGCAGGAGACGGCGTTCTAGACCACGTTCTGGTGCATGACCTGAGATGGCTCTCACATTGTCCTCCCCTCATTCTTCACGAAAAAAAGGCTTCCTCATGCTACGGCAGGCGATTGTCTGGACGGTCCGGCCTACCCTTTTTCGTCTTTTCATCGCTTATTATGGTCCGGCGAGGCCGCCTTGCTTGTCAGCACTCGGAAGATGCGTGATGGACATATACTGTTGTAGGTTTGAACTCTCTCATGGATGTTGGAGGGCGGCTGGAGGGTCGGGAAGCCCGCTCCCATAAGTCGGGGATCGTGGGCGGTAGGTCTGGATTTGGTTTTAGGCATGATTCCAAAGGAAAAAGATTTCAGCTTTCTCTGTTTATTCATGGCAACGCAATGATGGCGAGCCAAGCAGGTCAATTAAAAGGGTGGGACTGGCTACTTTGCTCAGACATTGGGAAAGAATGTTGCTGTCGTTATGAACTGGCTCAAAGGGGCCAAGTAAGATCAATGCAAGGCTGTCACTCGGATTCTATGTGGTGTTTGGCCGCGAACGTGCATTTCCAAGGGCAATCTCAAGATCCCCCAAGTTCGGATGAGAGGTGATGCAGATGCGTGTTTGATTGCATTTGTAGCTGGGTGTAGCGGTACTTGCCTGAGCCTGTTGAGTGAGGCGATGTCGGGGTGGTCAGGGAGAGCTGTCCTCGAAAGGTGAGAGGGCCACCTGATGTTCTGCCTCAGGCAACAGTGCACCAAAGCCTACCACAAAGGTGACATTGAACGGGTCAATTGACGCGCGACGGTTCAGCTAGCAGGGGAAGCTCGCGCCTTCCTTCTGTAACTTTTTGACGTGGATCCCGTCTTCTCGAGGCTGCAGCCCGTACGGAAAGCCTCACTTCAATCCGCCAACCCGTCTAGACTCAGACTTGCTTTCGACAATCGCAAGCAGCCTTCACTGAGATACACAATGGGTGACTACGAGCGCAGACGCCATCACGGCGGCGGTGGCCACAACAACAGAAAGAGAAGGTACAGAGGTAAGCTTGTTTCCGCCCCTGTCTTGTTTCACCAGAAGCTCACCACAGGCCTCTTGCCGATGACAGACGATGATGACAACGATCACCGACAGCAGCGCCGAAGAATCGATTCCGCGCCTCTTCCTGTGAGGGTTCGCCGACAGCTGCTGTCCCTTGCCGAGTCTCCTCTCCGACGATGGCACGAAGAAGTCCAGAGCATCGCACACGTAGTCGCTGATAACACCGAAGACACGGAGCTGCGCGAGAGCTTTATTAGCCTCGTTCTTCAGCTTGCGCTGGAGCAGCCGCTCAAAACGCCTTTCGTTGCTGGTGTCATCCTCCTGGTGAACACCCTCAAGCCGGAGATTGTGGGTGAGATCCTCGTCAAGCTCAGCGCTGCGACTCAGGAAAAGATCGAGGCCGGACAATGGAGAGACGTGAAGCTTTACTTGAAGCTCCTGGCTTGTTTGCAGAGCTCCTTGGACGGCGAGGGAATCTTCAACGTGTTGGACGAGCTGTTCAACCGCGCTGTAGACCTGCAGACTGCAAGCTCAGATGACGTAGGACCTTCCATCACTTGCGACAAGAGAATGAGCTAATAGTCCGCAGACAATTGGCACAGAGCTTGTCAAGATTATTCTTTTTACGATTCCCTACATTATGGCTGCTGCGCCCGGACAGTGGCAGCAAAAGGCAGCCGATCTCATGGAGAAGACCGACATCATCGCCTCCGAACCCCATGCGCTCCAAGCGCTGATCGACCCATACCTTGCGGAGAAAGATGAGCCAACTGGGTCAATGAGTGTGATTGCCCTGCTGCAAAAGCAGCTTCACCAGGAGGCTGCGAATAACTGGGAACTCTCGTGCCTTCCCAGACCCTGGAAGCTACCGCTGGAGGAGATTGAAGCCCAAGAAAAGCTTGACAATGCCACCAAGCACACCTTGCCAGCCATTACTGTTCCCGAGAAGATCATTGCTGGACCTCGACCTTTGTTTCCCGAGGTCTATTTCTCGGTGTACAGCTCCCAGGAAGTTGGGTCGGTACCTCCTGTCACAGACATTGCCTCTTCACTGATTCGCGATGGTTTGGTTGATACTATCAACATCCTGGACTACAACCGCAATGTTACTGCTAGGTACTTGATTGATCTCGACTGCTACTTTTCCGACACTACCTTCGTCAAGCGAGCCACTCCTTTTGACAGGCTGCGCGACATAGAGTCTGGCAAGTCGACATGGAAGCCTGAGGACGTCGCCGTCGACGCTGTCTTCTCACAGCTCTTCCAGCTTCCCACGCCTGAGCATAAGCTTGTTTACTACCACTCCGTGCTGACCGAGGCTTGCAAGATTGCGCCGGCCGCGATTGCGCCCAGTTTGGGCCGTGCGATTCGACACATGTACCGCAATTCCAGCCGACTGGATCTTGAGCTCTCGCAGAGATTTGTCGATTGGTTCTCTCACCACTTGAGCAACTTTGGCTTCACCTGGAAGTGGACAGAGTGGGTCGATGACGTTTTCTTACCTGACATCCACCCCAAGAAGGCGTTCATTATCGGAGCCTTGGACAAGGAAATCAGATTGAGCTTTGCTCAGCGCATCAAGGGCACTCTGCCTGAGCCGTACCAGCCTCTTATCGGCCCGGATAAGGAGAAGGACGTCCCTGACTTCAAGTTCAACGACGAAAGTGAGTACCCTCTGATCACCTCCCCACCATTCATGAATCTAACCGAGGACAAAGGCACCCCTTTCTCGGCCGAGGGACGTGAAATCGCCTCACTTCTGAGACGCAAAGCTCCAGATGAAGAGTTCCAGCCTATCATTGAGAAGATTCACTCGCTTGCCATAGAGCACGACCTGGACCCCTTGGTGACTAGCACCGATGTCTTCGTCACAGCCGTCTGCTGGGTAGGGTCGAAATCTCTTAGCCATGTCCTGGCATGCATCGAACGAACCAAGGATCGGCTCCTTGACGTGGGTGCGGCGTCTGAGGCGGCTAAGGCCCAAATCATTACCGCAGTCATGTCATACTGGGCTGCCCAGCCTGGTGTGGCTATTTCTATCGTGGAGAAGCTTCTCAACTATTCAATCTTGTTGCCTCTCTCAGTCATTGACTGGGCATTAGTGAGCAGCAACCATATCAACGGCCAGTCATCTGGGGACTCTCTGGCGCAGACCCATGTCTTCGAGCTTGTGTTTGGAACGGTCGCCAAGGTCACAGGTCGCGTCCGACAGTTGCAGACAGAAGCTGATGCAGATGATGAGGCAAAGGAGAGAGAGGTCAAGGCCATGCGTGACCTTTTCAAGGCGATGGAGGATGCTCTGGTGAGCTGGGCCTCTGGTAGCAAGGACGAGATGATGGAGGAGATGGACGGAGCGGGTCAGCGCGACAGTCTTCTCCGGCGCTGGGGCGAGCGTTGGCTGCGCGTCTTCCGACGTCGGGCGGCCATTGAAGAGGCCTTTATCTTGGAGGCTTCGAAAGACCAGACATCTGGAGGAGAAAGCGCCTCTGTCTAATTCACGGTAGAATAACCATACTTGGACTTGGGGACTAAAGAACAGCTCTGCAATTTGTAACATTACCGAGAAAAAAAAGGGCCATTGATTTTGGGATTGGCAAGGCGAAGCTCTGACCACGGGAGATCGGGGTTGCTAAATAGCTTACATATATCTCGTTCTGCGCAAACTCGGTGCTGCCTCCGCGAAATAATACGAGAGACTGGAATCTCTCGAATCGACGGGACCTGAATGGTAAAGTAAATCCAAAACCCCCCCACTGGCACACCCCTGGCGCTAGATGCTGGTGAGTGCGGGGCAGTACCCAGCCTAGCAGCAGGCACTTTTTGCGCTGCGTCACTGATTGGGCGACGCACTACAGCGGGGGTTAAAGATTTCTGCAAGGCTGACAGCCATCTTCAAAAAAATTTAGATGGAGAACGGTTCGTCGGCTTTTTGCTCCAGTACCTGCCAACCGACGAACTGCACACGCCGAATAAACGCACGAACGAGCTTTCGCTTTCTGAAGGAAGCTGAAGACCCTACATACCGAGAACCAGAAACCCATAGCTCTCATAAATTCTTACGAGAGACAGCCCGAAGGCATCTCGGTGCCAATCGCCCAGAATGGAGTCCTCGGTGGCCCAGGTGAAGGTCAACTTCACAACGACGCATGAAGACCTCCAGCTCGACGAGAGCAAGAGGCAACTGATTGTGCCCGCAGGTTTGCAGCACCAGCGACACCCAGTCCCAATGGCATGAGAAACTAACTTTCCCTCGCCCGACAGACATCAAGCGATATGGCCTCTCGAGGATATTGAACTCGGAGTCGATGCTCAACACCTCCTCCCCGGTGCCCCTCGACTTCCTCGTCAACGGAAACTTCCTCCGCACGACCCTCGAAGAATACCTCCAGTCCAACGGCCTCTCCTTCGAGTCCACAATCACCCTGCAATACGTCCGCTCCCTCCTGCCCCCCGTCTACGAAGCCTCCTTCGAGCACGACGACTGGGTCGCGGCCGTCGACGTCCTCTCCGCCACCTCCCCGGCCGGCATCTGGTCCGGCGACGCCCTCCCCCAGGGCCAGGACCGCATCCTCTCCGCCTCCTACGATGGCCTCGTCCGCATCTGGGACGGCTCCGGCCAGTGCCTCGCCACGTCCGCCTCAGCCCGCGCCGGCGGTCACTCCAAGCTCCTCGCCGACGCAAAGTTCCTCTCGTCGACGCAGCTCGCCTCCGTCGGCCTCGACCAGAAGGTCATCCTCTGGAAGTACACCGAGTCCGCCGACCGCTTCTCCGGCGACCTCAAGCCGACGCTCGAGCTCCACGGCCACAAGAAGATGATCAACTCCCTCGCCGTCCACGGCCCCTCAAAACGCCTCCTCACCGCCTCCGCCGACGGCCGCGTCGGCCTCTGGGCCGCCTCCAAGAAGGACTCCCCTGAAGTCGACGCTGACGACCTCCCCGCCAAGCGCGCAAAGACCGCCGCCGGCTCCTCCGTCTCCGTCCCCCAGCGCGGCGCGAAGGCCATGATCCCCGCCCACGAGGGCTCCTCCGCCACCGCCGTCGCCTTCCACCCCTCCGACCCCACTGTCGCCTACTCCGCCTCCACCGACCACACCCTGCGCACCCTCGACCTGACGAACGGCAGCGTCGTGAGCACCCTCACCACGATGCATCCCTTGCTCTGCCTCGCTCCCCTGGGCGGCGCTTCGTCGCTGGTCGCCGCCGGCTCCGCCGCGCGCCACGTCACGCTGCTCGACCCGCGCGCCACCGCGAATGCCACCTCGGTGCTCACGCTGCGCGGCCACGCCAACATGGTCTCCGCGCTCGCGCCGAGCCCGGACAACGAGTACTCGCTCGCCTCCGCGTCCCACGACGGCACCGTCAAGATCTGGGACCTGCGCAGCGTGCGGCCCGCGACCAAGGACGAGGGCGGCGGCAGCGTCAGCGAGGCCGTGTACACCATCTCCCGCGAGTGGCTCAAGGGCAAGAAGGTGCCGATGGGCGGCGAGGGCGCCAAGGTGTTTGGGCTGGCGTGGGACAAGAGCTGGGGCATTGTCAGTGGTGGTGAGGATAAGAAGGTGCAGATCAACAGGGGGAGGGATCTCGTTTCGTCTTAAGGAAGGTGTGTAGAAAGGGGTGTTGCGAACAAAAATGTTGATTTTATGTGTATAAGTGGTTGGGAAAAGTTTGGCATTGAAGAGATAGCTATAGACTACAACAAAGAATAATACCCCCCGCGAAAAAAAAAGAAGAAAAAAAATCTTCAGACAGATTTTGTGGCCGTGGTCTCTTGTCTATAATTGACGTTCTGCACCCTTGAACTCCTCGCCAAACAAAACTAACCTCTCATCCCGCTAGACACTGAAGTTCATTAGCTCTGCCACATGTACTCGCTAAGCCCCAGCATCTTGTCCGCCATCTGCCTCTTGGCAGCGCTGGCAATTCCACGCTCCGGGTTCGCGAGCTGCTCGCTAAAGCAGAGCTCGAGCAGGGTCCTCAGCTCCTCGTACGTGAAGGTGTCGCTGGGGTCGGCGTGCTCGTCCTTGTCCTTGTCCTCCCTCGCCTTGTCGACGATGGCGTCGGGGCCCTTGTCGAAGAGCGCAAAGTAGTTTGACGCGCGGCCGAGGTCGACGCCCTCCTCGACGTTCTTCAGGTTCTGCTGGAGGACGAGGATGTTGAGCTGCATGCGCCCGCAGCCCTTTGCGTTCATGGGCGAGACGAAGGCAGCGTTGGTGACGAGGTACGCGTTGATGAGCAGGCCAAGGCCGGTGCGGATGAATGCCGTCTCCTTTGCGCGGAGGTACTTGGCGATCGTCTCGTCGTAGAGGATGAGGTCCGAGTTCAGTTTGAGAATCTCCGGGTCTGGCTCCGTGACTTCTTGGTCCAGGAGGTAGGGCGCCTTATCGGGTGAGAGGGCGGTGCGCAGGGAGTAGATGATCTCTGTGCGGATCTCCATGTGAAGGGTGAGGAGCGCTGTGCCGGCCAGTTCTTCAAAAGAGGAGACTATGCCGTCGAAGGCCCTGCTTTGGGTCAGCACATGTCGTCAGGAGGCAAGGTGAAAAAACTTACTGCACTGTTTCTTGTGTCATGGGGAGGTACACCGGACCGTCCTCGTTTGTAGCTTTGCTGGGGTCGTTCATGAGAGTCCAGCGCTTGCTTGAGCCTCTGTTCAGGGCCGGGCGGGAGGAGTCTGCATCATTGCGAGTGATGTGGCGCAGGCTTGAGATCTTGACAGCAAGCCACTTCATGCTGGTGTACAGCAGGCAGAGAGAGGAGACTGTGTCCCTATCTGTGATGATGTCTGCGAGCTCCATGCGCTTCTCGTTCGTCTGCACAATGAGCAGACCGACTTCCTTCTCCAAGAGCTCGCGCTCAAGTGTGTCGGATGTCCACAGCTGCTTCATGGTCTCGTGGACATCACCCTCCTCCAAAGCCATGCCGGCTGACATGCGCAGCTTCGTGGGCTCGCCAGCCTGTACTTGGGTTCTGCTGACGAGAGACTTATACCAGCCGAAGCAGCGGTCGTAGTAGCGCATCATCTGGGTGATGATGAGCGTGCTGAGAGCTTGGTCGTGCGGGATCGTGCTCAACATGCGGCAGAAGGCAGTGACAACAGCGAAAAAGGCCGTGGTGCCCTTGAAGACGGGCCGCCTGGCAACCTGGGTCCATTCTTGGTCCTGGATGAAGGAATCAACTTCGCCGAAGATGGTGTCGCTGAGCTTGCCGAGCGTCTCGTCGAGCTGAGGTTGGAAGACGTTGACGAGGAAGTTATCCAGGAACGACGTCAGAGTGCTAGTGGCGAGATCGGAGCCTGGCGGGACGATCATTTTGAGTCTTTGGAGGAAGACCAAGGTAGGCGGTAGCAGCAGACTCATGTTGAAGACGCTGGGTTCGACGAGGGACTTGTAGGTTCCCTGTGTTTGCTTGTTCTCCCAGCCAGCAGTGGTGCCTCTCTTGGAGCTGACGCCGTCCATCGCCGCTCGCTTCTTGTCGGCGCCAGGTTTGCGGGACGTATCGGTCAAGCCAGGGACAGCGGCGCGGATAATGCCCTCGAGAGCTTCGTACTCGGTGGTCATATCCACCGCCTTGGGGTCACCTTCGGAAAACTTGAAGAGATTCTCCCTAGAAGCATCCTTTTTACCGTTGATGTTGGCGCCAGGCTTGGGCGATGAGTTGAACTGGAAGACATCGGCGTCCGTTGTTACGTAGTTGTGCAGTAGAGAACGGATTTCGTTTTGATACAGGTTCCACAGCTCCTTGAAGCTTCCCAGCAAGGCACTGTTGTTTCCAGCACCCTCCCTACGGATGAGCGCCTTGATCGATTCGTGGAAAACGCGGTGGCCCTCTGCAATCGCTTCAAACTTGCCGAAGAGCGTCCAGAGCAGGTCGTAAATTACGTCAGCCCTCATCTGAGTCTCGCGGTTGCCGTAGATGTGCAGCCCCTGGGTGTTGGTAGAGCCGCCGCGAAGCGAGCTGGGGTGCCTCTGGTCAACTTCGTTGAGAGTCTCGTTAACAATGGTGAAGAGCTCGACGGGCAACCTCTGCTTGAGGGTGTCTACGGCCGTCTCCAATCTTCCCAACTTGTTCAAAGACTCCACCAGTAACGACACATACGAGAACGTATCGGCTTCTGGGTTCTTAGCCGGATCCTCGGCCGTCTTCCCTTCAAAGTCCATGGCGTCGAGTATTTGGTGGAAAGGAGCAATAGTAATCGCCTCGTAATTACCCTCCTTGAAAGCGCCTTGTGTCTTTGCCAAATTCTGCCACCTTTCCTGGCAGTACGGCGACTTGAGGTATAGATGCTCGTGAAGCTCTTCCACCAAGATATCCATGAGAGCCCCATCTTGGTTGGCTAGATAAGCCCGGAGTTCACTCAGGGCCCCGATATCATCCAGTTCAGGCTTACGCAGCTTCCGCAGCGCATTCTGCAACACCTCCACCGCACTCAGGAACCTCTTTTCGGAGATTCTCGCCTCCAACTGATCCGGTACCAGCCTCAACTCCTCCAGTTCGTTCAGCGTCGTAAGCAGCTCGTCGTAAGCCTGCGATGCGGCCGAGAGCTTCTTAAGCTCCGGGTCCGACGTACACAGGCTCACCTTGGACGTCAGCAGCGACTCTTTCAGCGTGCGCACCTTCTTCTGCGAAGCTTGAATGCTGCCCTGGATCTTGTGGAACGTTCCTATGGAGCTGTTGAATCCCTGATGGTGCTCGTGGACGATGCCCTTGAGGGAGTCTTCAACGTAGTTGTGCGCCTCCGTGAACTTGCGGTAGTCGTGGGCGCGGCCGACGGAGCTGCTGTCGAGGAGCTGCAGAGCGAGCTGGACGGGGACGCAGTCGTTTTGGCACATGGCGGGCCATTCTTGCTTGATGTGCTCGAGGACCTGGCCGATCTGGCGCTCGGCGTTGCTCTCTTGGATGCGCTCGCGGCTGCGCATGGGCGGGGGGCCTGGGTTTCGGAAGTTGGATGGTGATCGGGGGTTCATCGGCGGGGAGCCAACGGCGTAGCGGTCGCTTCTGTCTCTGTCCCTGTCGCCGCCATAGCCGTTGGCGTAGGGATCGTAGTCTTGAGGTTCTTCGCGGCGACCAAAGTTGCCATAGCCGTTGCCGTTGCGGTAGGCGCCGCCGCCGTACCGATTCGACATTCTGAGGGATGTGGTAGTTGGGCGCTTTATACGGTCGGACGGAGATAGGTTCGCATCGCGGTCGTCGGGATTGGAGGTATCGAGGGTATATCGGGTTATCAAAGGCGTGCGAGGGCGATCGTAGCCTGTGTTGTCGCGACGTATCTCGAAATGCGGCTCTTGGAATGTCGAAATGTGGTTGAATTGGGCAAAGCCAAGGCGGACATCGAGGTGCTGGCCGTGCACCTGCAGCTAGGGGCTCGGGTGCTTCCAGTCCAGCCATCCGCATGCACGTTTCACTGCTGTCTGGGTCTCGTCCAGGCCTGTTAGTGGTTCGCTTCAGTGGTCGAGGTCAGCTAAGGTCCCCACCACCCCCGGATTGTTCACTCATCCCACCTGCCCCCACCAACAGCGTGAACGCGCCGCAATGCTCCGTTGACACCTCCCGCCACTCACGGTGCGACCGGCACACCCGACCGAATGTCATTCATCTCAAGTTCTAAAATATAAGAAGCTTCATATGAAAACCGGGTTATTCAAGTTCTCGATGATAATATAGCAGGACCCCAACCAATTTCACCATCATGTCGAATGAATTCTCTATCCAGCCCATTGGGCGCTTTTATGGCGCCAGTCAGCCAGTCAAACGGCCAAAAGTGAGTGGTAAATTGGATTTTCAGGCTCATACCTGATGGACTCATTTTTCGATGCTTCCGCCCTATTGGGACCTTCTTTAACAATATATTCAGGAGTTTGCATGTTTTTCATACGATGATAAACACGAATTCCACCTGGGCGACTCGTCACTGAGATACTACTACACGCCGCCCTTAGGAGTTGACCTCTCAGATGGCTACGACAGCTTCATCAAGCATGACGATTCTAAGGCCGAACATCTCGGCAGTCTACTCAAGACCATCAAGGCTCACGAAGAAGAGACGGGGCAGAAGATCGACGCTCAGATCGTCACATGGCGTGGTATGATGACCAAGGTAAGATATAGCCCCTATTCACTCTAATATCAAGCCACTAACCAGATCTCAGATCATGGCATCGCCTTTCGAAGACCGAGACGGGTCAGTTGCTGCAGAGACTCATCTTCTTTTCAGACACACTGACGTCCTCACAGCTTCGAGATGAACGCAACACTATACCAAGTACCTCACAAGCCCCCCGAAAACATCATCTGAGCTGAAGGCTGACCAAACCCAGGACTGCATGTACGACAAACCACCACATCCAACCCCAAACCCCCTTAACTAACCCCCTCTCCCAGCTTCATCGAAGAGAACCACGAATATAAAGTCGCCTCCCAAGCAAAGCAAAACGCCCAACAACGCCGCGGCCCCATCCCGCCCGAGGTGATGCAGTTCTGGGGCTACAAGTTCGAGACGCTCGCGACCCTCCCGGCGCCCTGGGGCGACACCCCGCGCGCCTACATCGAGAACCGCCCGCGCGAGGTCGTCAACAACAACGCGCAGTACTGCTCCGTCGTACGCACCGGCATCGGCGCCACGACCATCTGCATCGGCGGCGAGGTCGACGCCGTCTGGGATTCCAAGCCCGCCAAGCAGGGCGCCCCCACGAACTGGGTCGAGCTCAAGACCAGCCTCGCCATCCGCGACGAGCGCGACGTGGACAACTTCCACCGCAAGCTGATGAAGTTCTGGATCCAGAGTTTTCTTTTGGGCGTGCCCAAGATCATTGTCGGGTTCCGCAGCCGCGACGGCATGTTGACCAGTGTTGATGAGATTGAGACGGAGAAGATCCCGGATACGGTGCAGAGACGCGGACGGGCTAATTGGAACGGGGATATGTGTGTCAACTTTGCGGCCGAGTTCCTTGTTTGTGAGTCTTTCCCCGATGAGTGACAGAGTAGTGTGTTATTAACGGATGCAGGGCTTCGTCAGACTGTCAACGATGACGGGGTCTGGAGGATACGCAGGCGGCCCGGGAGCCCTATGATAGAGGTGTTTAGGATCGAGGAGGCCGGCCATGGAGAGATTCTGACGGACGAGTTTATCAATTGGAGAATCAAGCTCTCCATGAAGAGCACCGCGCCGGAGCCAGAGCCAGAGGATGAACCACAGCCGGAACCAGAGTCATAGTCACAGACCAAGGGCTAGCTACCACAACCGATTTCATCACAGAGGCTTAAACGGAACATTCGACTTCGCACGATTATTCTATTGGGTCAAGACCTTGACGTTACCTAGGTATCTACCTACTGCCGAAACACAAAACTACAAAACAACCAAAACGCCACCACCCTATGCGACGAAGACAAACCCGGATCAGCCGTGTAGATATCATCAGTCATGAGAGCCACGTAGCCGAGTCCATCCATCTGCGTCGTCAAAAACTGAAATCCAATCCCGGTATCTCGGTATCTCAATCTCCCGAATGTCGAAAACTTTGCCGATGCTGAACTGAAAACTCTCTCCCAATGCTTTTGTGTACTGTTCAAACCCGTATGCTGCGACGTGGTCATACACTCTCATCATACAGCGTTTCTCGTGAATAATGATATGCCACCTCTCTCTGCCATTTCTTTCGGGCCCGTAGCCCATCTTGTAGCCAGTTTTAGACAGCTGGCCATCTGATTCTCAAACCTTCAGTCCACCTGCCGTAGAGCACGTCTGAAAGCTGGTTGCAGTGCTCCATGCCGGGTCGGGCTGGACGACCAGGATATTTGGCCTCCATGACTGCCTTCTCTCGTTCCTTCTCCTTCTCGGTCGACTCGGGCGTAGCAAACGAGCCGTTGCGCCTCCTATGGCTCTTCAAATGCGGGTTGTTGGATGCAAGCACCAACTTGTTTGGGCTACCACCAGATGACGGTGTTGCTGCAGCGCTCTTGATGATGACAGTGCCCTGTGGTGTGCCATCCGATGGAATCTTGATCGACTGCTGGGGAATCAATGCCGTGTTCAGCTTTGAGTCTTGAGAGACTGCCGACATCAGATTACGCATCACGTGGTAGGCTCCTTCAGGGTCGACCGAGTCCAGGAGAGCAAAGGCATCAGTGAGCTTGGCCAGTGCCTCCCGCTTCTGCAAACCCGACGTTTGCGCGTGCAGCTCTGCGAGTGTTGGGTCGATGGCCTTGTTGAACAGCCGCCGACCCAGCATGCCCTCTTTGCTGTTTGGCTCTACGCATGCACCTCTCATCGGTGCTCTGTTCTCGTCCCCAACAGCGGTGTCACCCGACTCAGAGAAGTCCGTCGGATCAGTGACGGAGCCGTTTGAGGGCACCCGGCGGAACAGTCGTACGGAAGAACCAGAGTTGCCGTACGACATGTCTGGCTGGAGCGGTCTTCTCGCGACGGTAGAACGAGGCGACCCGTTGGCTTGGATCTGTGTGGCAGACGCTTGACGACTTGAGGGCTGGCGGCGCACAGTCGACCGGCGCACTGTACCGGAAGCGGGAGACGAAGGGCCGAGCGGAGCGTCTTTGAGGTCGAGGCGGCGCATGGCCTCCTCCGCCGCAAAGTAGGACGGCTTCCGAGACCGAACAGTCGGCCGCCTAGGCGCCATCGACTTGACCGTGTCAAACACCCACTCATCTGAGTCGTCCTTAGCAGAGATGGTGTTAAGTGTTTCCTGGTAGAAGATGGTATGCGACTTTCGGTTCTGGTTTGCGTCCCACATTTGCTTGCGCGCAATCAGCTCCTGAAGAGCCTCCATCTTGCCGGCAGACCTGATGAAGCGGTGGCGAAGGAGATCTTTTGCGGATGGTCTGCGGTCGGAATCCTTGACGAGACACTGCGCCACGAAGTCCTTGAAGTCTTTGCTGAAGGCACCCTCCAGGCGGGGAGGAGAGTTCTTGGGAATGTGGAAAAGAACCTTCATCGGGTGAATGTGGGCCAGAGGAGGCTCGCCGTTGGCCATTTCCATAGCGGTGATACCAAGTGACCAGATGTCTGCCTTGAAGCTATAACCGTCCTGCTGGATGACCTCGGGTGCCATCCAGAAAGGGGTTCCGACGAAGGTGTTCCTCTGGGACTTGATGTTGGTCAATTGGGCAGCGACACCGAAGTCGGCCAACTTGACCTTGCCTGACTCGGAGAGCAGGACGTTGGCAGCCTTGATATCTCGGTGAATCTTGCCTTCGGCATGCAAGTACTCGAGACCACGGAGAAGCTCTCGGCAGATAATGGCAATGTGGACCTCGGCGAAGTTGGCCGGTTTGAGCTGAGGAATGTCAGCTTAGACGATAAGGATAAGCTGCGACTCGGAGTGACATACCAGGTCCAGACATGAGCCACCGCCAAGATACTCCATTACGATCCAGAGCTTGTGACCGCGAAGGAAGCTGCCCTTGTATTGGGTGACAAATGAGCTTGCGCAAGTGCTGAGCACTGCGATCTCGCCTTGAATCTCCTGGATGTCATCTTCGCTTGACTCGAGATCAATCTGCGCATCCACGGGTTAGCGATATTCATCAGGATGTAAATATGGGGGTGGCTCACATGTTTAATGGCGACGGTCTCGCCGGTGGCCTTCTCAATGGCCTTGTAAACGACTCCAAAGCTACCACCTAGAGTCCTGTCAGCGCGCATGCACAAAGTGTTCGCAGGTATTCAGACAACGTACGACCAAGCTCCTCCAAGACCTGATAATGTTCGGCGACGCCTTCGTCGGCCATCGCGGCCGATCTGGACGTCATGGCGACGCTGATACTCTCAATTCAATCGATTCCGCCGGCAGAGATGGAGCAAGAGAGAGGGAGGAGCTGGTGTTCAACCCTGGAGCCCGAGAACGGAGGGAGGTGAGGGAGCGAGAGGTTTGCGCTTGCAGGATGGTGCTGGAAGAAAGTTTCGAGAGAAGAAAAGGGTATCCAGGGAACGGGGCTGTCGTCTGTCAGTCAGGACGGCCTGGCTTGTATTTTAGACTGGACAAAGGCAATAATGGCGTCAAAGGAAGCAAGCGGATCGTCGGTGGCTCGGTTGCTTGGGGTTGCTTGGGAGAGCAGCGACTTGGTTCGGGTATCCCAGGGCCAGGGCGGGCGAGGACCAGGTCCAGGTACGGTAGTCAACGACGCCGTGCTCTCTCTGCGGTACGTGTGGTGTCTTGTGGCCGGGTTGTGTGTATCTTTTTCCTCGGTGTGGTTGCGGTTGTGTGGTGGTTCTGTGGGCTTGGGTCGTCGCAAAGCTCGGGCCCTTTTGTTTACTTTCTTCCGTTTTGGTATAGCTGGGGGAGCTCCGGGGAACCGCAATTTAGCACCAGGGTTCTAGGAGCCGGGGCGAGTCAGCCGATCTTGATATAGAAAAGCAAACGAAAAAGTGCCGGTGGGAAGCCGTTGTTTCTGAAGCATCGTGAATCGCAAACAAAAGAAAGGGAAAAAGGGTAGAGGAAAAAGGCGGAAAGTGTGGGAGCGGTGGATTGATGGATGTAAGGTAGGTTAAAAGCAAGATATGTCGACTGCAGAGAAATGTGATTGTGACCTACGAGAAGGGGCCGACTGTCGTGTGCTTGCGTCGTTTGCATGCCAGTGGACAGTGAACGTGACCCTCTTTACGTCGCTCTGAATGTGTGCTTGACGTCTTGTTCTTGGTCGAGGCCGGTGATAGAGTATCCAGAGTATGCAGACAGGTTGCCTTGCAGATACCTTAGACGGCCCAGTGTCGTCTAGTCGTTGAGTTGGCATGCAGGGCCCATCGGTAGCGTCGTCTGTGACCCAGTGGCTTCCCAAGGTTGACCCTCTGGTGTGTTGGCTTCGCTGGCGCTGGCTGCTGGGAGACAGGAACTTGAGGCGGAACAATCTGCAAGGGCGAGGCAAGGAGGGAGGGACCGGGGCGTATCTCAGCGAGTGACGGCTCTCCAAAGGCCCACGTCAAGGGAGCGATATCGTCAGCAAAACCCTGGGAACCCAGCAATCTTGTCGGGTATCCGTCGTACCTTGCACGGCATCGCAGGCGGTGACTGACCAAGACCAAGGTTCCGGGGGGCACAGATGCTGCGACTCCAGGCTTGACTCTTGAGGACGCACGCACTGATGGAGCTTAGCGCTGCTCGCCAGGCGGGATCCGCTAGTCGACGGTGGAGATGCGCCAGCCGCACAGGAGGTCGCAACCCGTTACAAGCTTGTCGCCTGCTGCGACTTTACCGCGTCCTGATAGGACCCATGGCCGCGGGTGGGGCTCCCCCCGGCGCACAGTTGGCCAGCCTCTGCCTCCGCTTGTAGTGTTTGGAGTTGTTGCCCCGCCGACGAGCCCCTCTGTTTGTTGGTTGCCCCGGGTCCGCACCCCGGCTGGCACTGACATTCACCGCATCCCCTTCTTGGAAGTTGTGTCCGACTTTCAAGCTCGTTTGCCTTTGCCATCTCACGTCAACTCCGATTTCCTGATTACCCACTCCAACAAGGTCATTGTCGACGTGCACGCGAAAACCGCTGCATTCCTCACCTCGTCCGAAGCCATCTTCCCACGAGACCTCCAAGCCCCGTCCTCGCTTCGTCTCGCTACGGGTGCTTGAAACTTCGTCGTCATTCCCCTCCTCCGCGGTTGAGCCAGTTTCGTCTTGTTGCGCGCGCCCTGCTGTATGGCGCCCACTGCCCGTCGCAACTTACACGATCGCGTCAGATAAGCCTAATCCAGCACGAGCCGTGTACTGGACATCGCGACCGCAACCGAACTCCGCGACATCGACCACCGACTGATCGCCCACCACTCGACAACCGGCATCTTGAAATCAAAGTGCCAAGATGGTGCCAGCACCGCCGCCTCTGCCGATGCGGTTTCCGTGCTGGTGCAGGGCTGTCTACTCATGGGGAGGAGAGGTCTGTAAACAGAAGTAGTTGTTTACCACACGCGCTCCCAATGGCTGACTTTATTTTCCTCACCACAGAGCAAGCGAGACCTCGGCTTCATCGAGGGCGACTTGATTGAATGTCTGAATGCTGGCGATGGTTCATGGTGGACAGGCAGATTATGGCGCGACAGGCGGACTGTAGGCGTGTTTCCGTCCAACTTCGTCGAGGTGCTTCCCTCCGATTTTCGACCGACGACGAGGTCTGCAAGCCCTTTACCCGACCAGACGCCCAGCCCAAGCACACCTCAGAAATCGAGGACGTTCCGTAAGCCCTTCGAAGCGTACGCCAAGGCACCGCACTACACCGCAGCGAAGCAGCCCGAGGTTTACCGAACGAACCCCAACCCAAGGCCTAGAGGGCACTCGGGAGAGTCCATTCACAGCGCGGTACCAGAGAGCAGCAGGAGGGATCGCTCTCCGGCACCTTCAATGCTCAGAGACCGATCACCGGCGCCTTCTGCCCTCCTCTCACGAGAGAACTCTTTCAATGAAACTGCCTCGACTAGAATGCGAGCATACACAACGCCTCAGCCCAGCGGTTACGTATCGCGGGGCAACTCCTTCAACGACGGCGCACAGCAGTACATTCCAAGAGGACGCACTCCGGTAAACGACTACCACCGATCCAGGACACCAGTTCCCGAGCATCATCGTGGCAGAACGCCTATTCCTGAACACCACCGAGCCCGGACACCAGTTGTGGACCACCATCGGGCGAGAACGCCCAACCCTGATCACGACTTGCGTGCGAGAACGCCCGTTCCCGACTATGGTCATGGATCACGAGCGAACTCTTACAACACCGACAGAGGGGCCTCGCCCATACCTCCGCATCACGCCTCAAGAGATCCCTCGCCAGCCCCTTCGTTCAGCTACAAGCCGTACCGACCTCCGCAAGGGAAAGTTGACTCTCCCCCGCCTCCACCACCCCCACCACATCGGCACGTGGGTGCGCCGCGACACAAGCAGAGCATGTCCTACGACAGTCGGCACGATATCCCTCGCCATGGGTCCAACTCTTCCTTCGAAGATCGTTTCAACCCGCGGCATGGGTCAAATAGCTCTTACGATAAGCGGACAGATCTCGTACGTCAAGGCTCGAACGCCTCGTACGAAAACCGGCATCCTCCTTTGGACAGGCATGGTTCGCACTTGTCATACTCCCACAGACCGCCAGCGATTCAAACTCAACGGATGCCATCTCCTGCTCCACCCTCCCCATCAGCCAGTCATATGACCCCATCGCCATTGCGGGAAGCTATGGACGGCGTGATAGAGCAGTTGGATGCTCTAGGCATGCCTCGAGACCCGACACCGGACCCAGCATTGGACCCATGGTCACCCGAGTCCTTCAATATGGTCAATGACCGTCAACGAAGGAAAAATACTTACCAGCGACCCCTGACTTCCATGGGAATAGCACAACAGGACGAAGGATACGAGACTTGGAGCGGTGGATCCTCGCGAGATCAATCCTATCAGAACGGACAGAGCGGACACCGAGAAGACAAAGAGCAACTGCCTCAACTCAGTAATTACGTCGAGCGTATGGAAAGCCGTCTAAAGAAAATGCATCAACACAGCGCAAGCATGGCTGACCTTGAGGACGAGGGACCGAAGCCGCCCCCGAAAGGCGCACTTTACGAGAGACCGAAATCATCCATGGGCGGACCGGAGGAGAGGAAGCTTCGAGGGCGGAAGTCGGCTTACGATATTGGCCGGAACGTACTGAACAGGACTTTTACGACGAAAACCAACTCAACCAGCGCATCGTCCGGCAATCAGAGCTCGACGACCCAGAGCAGCGACAGGAGTTTAATGAGTGGATCCTCAGCTGGCGCCATTAGCGCTACAAGCGCCGGCAGCTTTGCTCGGAAGACCCAGAAGCGTGCTCAGAGTGCCCTTGGGATGCGTGATGCTGATATCGAACGACCGGAAACTCCCTTCACAGGGGTCACTTACCACAGCAGCCACGCATCCGACGTGGCTCGTCCGAAATCGCAAGCTGGCTTCCTCGAGGACCCAGGACTTGGAGGGCTCGTGACTCCAAAGCCCGCCAAAAGAAGCATTTTCAAGAAGCTTCTCGACACGGCCAAGACCGGAGTCGCCTCCGGACGCAGTAGCATTGCCATGGGCGGCGACTCGCCCAGGTCGTCTCCTTTCGCTCGCTCTATGCCCAACGTCGCTTCCCCCGCTGGCAATGCCATCTCCAACATTACTGGTATGGGAAGCACTGGCTTCGGTAGGGAAGCAGCCAGGGAAATGGGTATGGCGAATGGAGTCGACTGGGTGCAGGTCCGCAGAGACGTCAATCGATCCAACTCTCTCAGCAAAAACGAACGAAATGAACGGAGAGATCGCTGTCAGATGCTTGATTACCCAGCCCTGAACCCCGTCGACGAGCTCTATGATGGCATTGAAGGTGACGAGGGCGCCGACGGCTCACCAGTCGAAGACCCCATTGATTATCAGGCATTGAATCTCACCCAAGTCGACAAGAACTCGAGATTTATAAGCAGCCTACCACCAATGACAACCGCGGTTTCTCTGGCGACGACCTACGTGTGTCGCCCGTACCGTAGCGATGTCCAGCGAATGCGAGCAATCTTTACCTGGGTGTCCGAGAAGATCTGCTGGGAAGAGGACTTTGAGGGGGAGATCAACACCAGGCGGGTAATCCAATCAAAGCGAGCTTGTGCGGAGGAGTACGCTGCTCTGGTACAAGAGATGTGTACCGCGGTAGGCATTCATTGCGAAATGGTTCGCGGATACCTCAAGACGCCAGGCGAGATTCCAGAACACAACATCATGCCTCGAGCAAACCACTGGTGGAACGCCGTATTGGTCGACAACGAATGGCGTATGGTGGACTGTTGTATGGCTAGTCCATCATACCCAAGGCGGCATCTCTATTCCAGTGCTGGCAATGGTGCAGCTGACTCTTGGTGGTTCCTTGCAAGGCCGACCGAGATTTGCTGGACACATATCCCTGAGCACCACTCTCAGCAACACGTTTGCCCTCCGCAAGCACACGAGGTGCTTCTCAACCTGCCTTGCGCCTGCCCTCCCTTCTTCAAGAACGATCTCGAGATGGTCGACTATAACACAGCGGCAACTCGCATAGAAGACTTGGAGATGGTGCATATCAAGTTCAACGCTCCAGCCGATGTAGAGGTTGCAGCAGAGGTTGAGGTCCGAGGTTACACGAGGGATGTGGACGGCGACGTTTTCGAGAGCGGTGATGTGGTGAAGAAGAGGGCGCTGGCCCAGGCCGAATGGTTCAACGGTATCAAACGGTATACTGTCAAGGCTCTCCTTCCCGGCGACGAAGGCCAAGGAACCTTGAAGATCTATGCCGGCAAGCGTGGTCTGATGCATAGCATCAAGGACATCCCTCATCCGGTGGCCTTCGCCCTTCCAATCATTCATACGGGAGAGAACCCTCCCTATGAGTTCGTGACAAGGCATCCTACGCCTCACGCCCAACGCCACGACATTTATGTTGTTCAGCCCCAATGCCAACGTCTGGCTTTGAACAACACCTTCGTCTTCGCGATCCGACAGCACCCTAGCTCTTTGGCTAGCAGTGGATCGCCAATGACACCATCGTCGAACCCCGGAGGCGCAAGCCCGATCCCGTTCGCGAGACCCAGCTCAGCCCTGAGCATGACCGCGTCGAATGTCAGTGGATCCAACGTCTCCGGGAACGGATCCTCAGGGAAGAAACCGGCGAAGCTTGCCATTCAGACCCCCGGTGGCAAGATCCTCCGTCTTATGCGGAAGGAGGATCGCCGGGGAATCAGTGTCGGCAGCAGGGGGATTGATGAGGAGACCAGCGATGGCGGTACGTGGGAAACCATCATCAAGTGTTCGGAGAAGGGAGTGTGGAGGGGTCTCGTCCTGGCAGATCGCACCGCTCGCTGGTGTGTATTTGCCGAATGGGTTTGCGTTGGTTGAGCAGCGTCTTGAATTTTTTCCCATGCGTATCTGCAGAACTTCCAAGGGCAATGTTGAAAAGCAAAAAAAGGGGGAAGGGCTTTAAGCGGTCATGACACGGTTTGGTTCGGGGTACCTCATGCATATCTCGGCGTTTTCTCTTGTAAATTGCGTTGCGTCTTTTCTTCTTCTTTTCTTTGTGGTTATTTGGGTTCCTGGGCTTACGGCTTTTTGTTTCTTGATGGTCTACTACTCATCATGGTGTGGGAGTTCTCTTCTAATGTACGATACGTAATGGGAATCATGCATGTCGATGCGAGGATGGTTCTGTAAACAAAAATTTCAACGAGTACATGGCCTTCGTTCAATGAATTATGATGTTCTACTTGGTCTTCCATACCTTTGTGATCGACTGAATGCGTGGTGTAGTGTTTCCTTTTCTCGATAGTCAAACAGACAGTCTATGTTGACTGCCATGGCAACTATGTCATGTGGATCTGCCATCATCGCCGGCGCTCTATCGTTGTCTACTGCCGTTGTCTACTCTGTATTACAGGAAAGAATAAGGGGGAAATGACTTTTGACGTTTTTGTGAACCGTCTTGGAAGACAGACAGTATTATCTGAGTTTATCCTGGCATTTCTGTTGCACTTTTCTTTTGCATGCTTCTTGGTTGGATCTTTTGTTCCACCTCGACATGTGCCCTACACACCTTCGTTCGCTCGTTCGCGGACCCCTCTGATTGTAAACAGGGGTCTTTCAATATTGGCGATTGGTGGTTGCTGCCTGCACTTATGATTGGTCCTCGTGTACTCTCAGAGATCCATGCCTGCTCGACAACTCCTCACCCGCACTCAGCCTGATTTCCCTCCTGCATCTCCGTCGGCACTCTCGAACGTCTCCGACGGACGCCACTATGGATCCATGGACGGCAATCGGTGTCGCTTCGGGCATCCTCTCATTCATAGACTTCTCTTCGAATCTTGTTCGCAATGCGGCCAAGGTTTACCATTCGGCTTCGGGCCTTCCAGAGGAGCTCGATGATGTGGCGCTCATCACGGACAGCCTTGACTCTTACATGGGTCGGTTATCGCCGCCAAAACTCCCACCGTCAGCGTCTACCGACGACAAAGCGTTGGCTACTCTCGTTGTCAACTGTCAGAAGACCTGTGAGGAATTGAAACAACTTGTTGAGAATATCAAGGGCAAAAGCCTTGGGTCGCGAAGGGACAGCTTTCGCGTTGCTTGGAGATCCTTGAGAGCAAAGGGGAAACTTGAAGAGTTGGAGAAGAGAATTGAGAAGTACCAGAGCCAGATCCTGAGCCAACTCGTGCTCAGACTGAGGTACGTCTTCAAATAAACGTCTTGCTCCGAGGCGTCCCTCTAATCAAAGGTTCAGAGAGGAGAACCAAGAATACCACACCCGGGTCGAATCGCATCAAGCAACGGACAAGGTCGAGGCCATGGAAATGAAACAAGACATTCGCGAGATTCGCGAAAAGGTCCTCACACTCGTCCAGTCTCGCAACAGCCAACACACCTCGGCAATTGGAGCATCAGCCTCTCACGAGGAAATTCTGCAAGACATTCGCGGGGCTGTGTCAGATTTATCTGCTAGAATGAAGATTTCTAGTGTTGAAAGGCAAATTTCTGATCTACTCTGGTTCCCACAACTTCGATTACGGTTCGGTTTGATCGACGAGGCTCACAGGGGTACCTACCGTTGGCTTCTACATGACCCAGACGACGATCTGGAACAGGATTCACATAGACAGCCATCATTGTTGTCGAGGCCACCATCGCCATCTTCCTTTGAGCCCGAGCAATCTAGTGTCACAAGCCAGCAGAGTGATGATCAATCTTTTGTAGTTGAAGCATCAGACAACCTTGATAAGGACTCCGATCGATGCTCGACAATATCAAGTATACGGCCGGATCCGGAGAAAATCCAAAGACAGGCTTGGAGAGAGCAGTTTCTTGATTGGCTTCAGAATGGAAACGGACTGTTTTACATATCCGGAAATCCTGGCTCAGGGAAATCAACTCTTCTCAAGTACATTAGCCAAGATTCACTCACGCGACAACTACTTGAAGCTTGGGCGAGCAGAGATGCCCAAGACATCATTCAAGTCCGGTTCTTCTTTTGGAGCTCAGGAACCAAACTGCAAAGAACCATCGAAGGACTTTATCGAAGCATCTTGTGGGAAGTTCTGCAGTCAAGGCCTGATCTGACGCAACAAATATTTCCAAACCTATGGGCAAGAGCTTGTGAAGGTTCGATTCACGAGTCCGACCTCACCAAAGAGGCTCTTCAGGCAGCTTTCCAAGTGCTCGTGTACAACCAAGAACTCCTCAGCAAGCAAAAAGTGTGTATCTTCATCGATGGTCTCGATGAATGCGAGGAGGATCACTGGCAGCTCACTAAGGAGCTCAAGCGCTGGTGTGCAGCTCCAGATGTTAAGCTCTGCGTGTCCAGTCGGCCTCATAACGAGTTTCTCCGAGCTTTCACGCCAAAGACTGGGGCATGGCTTAAGTTACACGAATTGAATAGCGAGGACATACTAAAGGTGATTCATGATCAATTTGCGGGTGACGAACGATTTGTCGAAGCTCGGGAACTGAGCACGAACAGTAACGACTATGATGATCTTACTCATTCGATTGCTCAGAAGGCTGAGGGCGTTTTCATCTGGGTCATCATGGTCATTCGTTCTCTTCTACAAGGTATTGGAAATTCCTGTTCGTTATCGCAACTCCGCACAAGACTGGACGCCATACCAGCTGAAGTCAATTCCATGTTCCAATACATGCTAGCCGGAATCGACCAACTTGAACGACAAGCAGCAGCCAGGACATTTCTGGTAATGAAAATAGGACACACAGCTTTCGATCCCAAGACGTGGGTGTACATCCACTCGGTTCTCGACAACCTAAGCGATGATCCTGAGTACGAAAGAAGTCTACTTGATGGCAAGCCTCAGCTTTGTTCAGAAGGCAGATATGGTACATCAGCGTGTGTCTCAATGGCGCATCGGTTGAATTGGCGCTGCCGAGGCTTAGTGCAAGTCATTTTCACCGGCAATTACTTCCCCTATTGCCATCAAGTGCAGTTCATTCATCGGACGTTCAGCGACTTCCTAGACGAGCCGAAAACGGTACAAGAACTGTCAACAATGGTCGTAGGCTTTTCACCTTACCGATGCTTAGCACTTGGATTGCTTGCTACAATGAAGCATATTCCGCGCAAGGAGTGGGAATTCTACTGTCAAGGATATCAGAGTACTCAAGCTTTTGGGGACACTGAGCGGCACCAACCCAATTCATGGTCTCGAGTGGGCCAACTTTCGATGCATCGTGCTCTTCTCGACATTGCTGCATGCATAGAGTTGACGGAATCTTGCCCAATCACAGCCGAAATCGAGTCGATGAAGCAAATGACGTTGCGACTTTGGACTTCTGATGACTTCTTATACCCCTTCAACTCGCAACGTCGGCGGATACACTGGTCGATCACTGATTTACAGCCCAATGAACGTGAGACCGTCGTGCTTCTCTTTGCAGTAGGATACGGTGCGTTCGAGTACGTCAAGAGCATGATCCGGAACGACAGCCTTGACACGAAAGTCTGCAGCCAGCTCCTCTTAGTATCTTCATCAGAAACAGTCGCGGGGCCTATTGGGCGCGCACCGTTGGAGAATACTGTAGCTATGAGCAAGTTTCTACTACAGTGCCGTGCATCACTCAACTTCGAGCTTCACAACATCTGCTTTCTGGGAGAAGGCCACAACGATGGGACAAGCCTCAATCATCCATCACAGCGTCTGAGCTCCCCTCTCTGGACGCCCTGGACTGCGTTCTTGATGGAGATTGCACATACCAGAGTCATATGGCAAGAACATGATTCGACTCCGAAGTGGATACGGCTCCTTGAGCTATACTTTGAATATGGCTGTGACACCAACGTGTGCTTCGTGGGATACAAAATCCCACGAACGAGAAAAGATCATCTTTGGGGACTGAATGGTCGCAATCAGATTCTCGAAGATCTCGCCAGCGAAGAAACAAACAAACTCGAGAGCATCCGGGAACTTTTGTATGCAGACTTGTCAACTATGCTTGAGATATGGGATCTGGGGGTTTCGTTGCCGCCAAGGACCTGGTTGAGCAAGAATTTTCCAGCGCCCACGGAAGCTGCTAGGTGGCTGGCTGGATATCCTCACGTCAGGGAGTGAGCAATTCCGAAAAGTGGGCTCAGATGAGATCCAAAGATGGGATGTTCTGGTCTTGAGGGTTGTGTCTCATCATAAACTGAAGGATGTGAAGAGGTTGGATTTGGACGACACCATGAGGCAGGTGCTGGATCGAGTCGACACCAAGCATCTGGCATAAACTAGAAGAAGCCAGCGTTCTACTGGATCAAGGCGAACGCATAATAAATAAAATCATAGACTTCATGACTGCAAAAGCAAAATATTGCCATGTTTCATTGGTTATCACGGCCAAAATGTTTGATCTCGGTCATTTTTCATTTTCAGCAGCATACCTAATGCGTTGCAGTCCTCAATCAGGGGTATATGTGCACCGTGCGAGTACCCACAGACGCTGGCGTTCTTTACACTGTCAATGCTAATCGATAACCGCCGCGGTGCCTGGCCGACCTCACGCCTATCCCAAGTAAACAGAGCCAACGCCTACGACATCGGGAGAAACCAAAGCACTACCAGCAAAATCCCTACCAATATCCAACTTCCGATCCACCGACATCCCTGGATAATACTCAATTGGACCGTCTTAACAAAATTGTTTCGCGGAACACTCCATCGCGACGGCAAAAGAAACTACACATCTAGGGAGACAAAAAAAAAAAAAAAAAAAACAAGCAGCGCGATGGCCGCCCGGCCAGCGCGCCCGCCCCCTGCCCCCGCCCCCCCCCGACGCGCGGGCGGGCGCCCCCGGTTACACGC
>JAKMWT010000394.1:0-46627 GCA_025327155.1 Colletotrichum sp. SAR 10_75 | reverse complement strand
CCCCCCCCCCCCCCCCCCCCCCCCCCCCCCCCCCCCCCCCCCCCCCCCCCCCCCCCCCCCCCCCCCCCCCCCCCCCCCCCCCCCCCCCCCCCCCCCCCCCCCCAACCTTGCTCTGCTCATCCCATCTGTATACTGTCTCTGCCGCCACAACATTATGTCCAAACTCTTGCGCTGCCTCTTCAAGCCTCCTTCCACGGCAACAAAATCTCAACAGGCTTCATATCCTTCTCAACCATCTCGGCGACCTCCTTGGCCTCCAAACCCTTCAACCCAGCCATGATCTCCTTGTAGGTCCCCTCACTCAGGCCCTCTTTCCGATCGCAGTAGATGTCGACGCCCTCCTTCGTAAAGACGGTCGGCGCAAACCACGTAACAGCCCACCTCTCCGTCTCCCCCGCTGCCGTCTTCTTCTCCCCCCACCCGAGGACCTCCCAATGGCTCCCCACAAAGAACAGCCACCCTTTGCCCCTCCAGTCCCAGGCGCCCGTGTCGCCACCCGACCGGGACGCGGTGTCGACGCCCTTGACGGACTTGACGCCCGTCGAGGGGGTGCTCTTGTTGGACTCGTACTCAACCAGGTCGTCGACGCGCGCGGTGCCGTCGGGCTTCGCGGGGAGGGCGGCGTAGGTGATGCGCACGTTGCGGGCGTCGCGCCACATGGCGAGGGTGGAGTGCGTCACGGTCCATGTGCGCAGGAGCCAGTCTATCGGGGGCGCGGAGGCGGAGGCGGGCGGGGAGGATGTGTATTTCGAGGGGGAGATGAGGGCGACGTCGGTCGGAGGGGTGGCCATGATGGGCGGGCTGGCTCGCGGTGAACGAGGCCGGCTGGGGTTTCAATTGAGGGCTTTGGTGCGAAGTCGGAACGCCAAAGGTCTTGCGCGCGTATCCGTAAGTATATAATCAACCAAATAGGTGCAAAAATGTCGCCGGTACGAGATGATGTTCAGCGCAAGACGTGAGGTCAAACAAAGTCGCAAACCACCGCCCAAAGCTCCCGAGATCCGCGCCAGGGGTCTCGCACCCCCTACGCGTTTCAAAAAATGACATCAGTGCATGGCCCGGACCACATGAGCTTCAACTGCGCGCCCTGAGACAATCAATTGACCCCAAAAGCCTCTCTGAGGGGTTGCAAAAAAGGGCACAGGAATGATTCGCGGAGAGTTGCATGTCTTCTCATAGGTCGTCGCAACAGCCGCAAATACCCGACGGCACTCCCAATCTCGCCGTTTGCACGACAGTCGACCTGTTGTGGTTCGTCCCAGGTAAAACCTCGTCATCTCTTCGGACCCCTAATTCGGACTACCTTACCTTAATATAGAGAGCTCCCCACGAGGCTGGGATTAAGCGCCCCAGTGCCGAGCAAGGGTCTCCTGCTTATTTCGACCTTTTCCCACTGCAATTTGCCACGGATCTAACCGCGCCCCAAGCTCCCATTCTTTTTTTTCTCGCGTTGCCAATTGATTGTTCGTCGAAACGACAGCTGTGTGCGACCTTCTCTCTCCGAACAACACATAACGAACAACCGCTTCTCGTCCTTTTCACATCCCCCCATCCGTCCCACTTCTCACCGCCACGATGGACGCCTCCGACATCGACCCCGAGATGGCTGCCTTCATGGGCTTCGCCTCCTTCGGAACCCAACCCGCCGCGAAGAAGCGCAAATACAACCACCGCACCGACGCCGTCGCCGCCTCCGACTCTGCAACCGGCGCGAACCAGGTCGCCCTCGCAACCCGCACACCCTCGTCTGCCCCGGCAGCAGCCAGCGCGACGAACACGGACGAGATCGCACTCGACTCCGACGCCGAAATTGACACCACCACCGCTGCCGTTGCAGACACCAAAGCGGACGAGCCGCACCCCGCCGCCACAGACAACAACGACGACGAAGAAGAAGGCGGCGCAAGCCTCTACTCAGACCCCACCGTCGCGCCCGCGCTGGCCCACGCGCAGTCGCTGATCGACGAGCTGACCGTCCGCGGCGGCGTCGGCAGCGCCGCCTCGCAAGCGCAGCAGGGCGGAGCCGGAGCTGGTGACGCGCTGCCCTCGGGCGCGAGCTTGCCTAGAAGGCCGGAGGCGTCGTGGGGGCGGGAGATGGGCGCCGCGCCGACGAGCATGCCGGGCTGGAACCAGGGCGATGCGCCGCACGGAGGACGGGGCGGACGCGGTGGCGCGAGGAACAACCAGCACCACCACCAGCAGAGGGACGACGGGAAGCCGTGGTGGGAGGGATACTACGACCACAAGTCCAACGAGAACCCATGGGCGAAGCTTGAGAAGGCGGCTGGGGTTGAGCCAAGGGGGAGCTGGGCTTTGGAGGGACAGCCGCAGACTGCTTAGGGACTTTCCTCCGAGGAACCATCGACATGAGGAAGGGCTGTATGGGTTGGGAGGTAGATGGACAAGGTTGTCAGCTACGTATCGGACTGCAATTGATACATAGCCACTCCCTTGTTCATCCGTCTCTTGGCCATGCCAGCGTCACCTTCGCCGGACCCAGACCGATATCACGTGATATCAACATCCCTGACCGGACAGGGGCAGACATCACAAGGCATGGAAGGACTCTACGCTTCATCACATGATCCATCACTGGATCTCGGAGATGCCCCACGACCAGGCCATCGTCGTGAGATTCGTTACGGTGGCATCACGGCATCGATGGAGCTGGACGGTACTGCTATGGGGGGAGGAGTGTAGGGACCAGCGACCCCCCGTCCGCTGGCCCCTCAACCGAACAAGAAAGAGGCTTACGATGTTACTATGGAAAAGCCCTATCGTCACTAGAGAACCGCCCGGGGTGTTATAGGAAACGCCAGCCCGCAAAAGAGATCCATCACCCTCTCCCTCGCCGCCTCCCCTTCCCGAAAGAGCAATATCCCACCGCCCCGAAAAGGACAAGCGCCTCCCTTACAGACGCCGCAATTTTTCACCTCTCTCTCCTCGTCTCCGTCCCCGTGGTCTCCTCCCTGCGCCCCAGATCTCCACTGAACCGATCTCTCGGCTCTGAGGGCCTACTGCAGGACACCCTGGGCGCTTGCCCTGGATCCCCAGGAAGGAAGAGGGGGAGGTGTGCTTTTAAACTACAAAAACCGCCCAAAATCATACCCATTTCATCCAATCATATCTCATCATGGTTCCGTGGAACAAAGCCTCCCCAAACAAGTTCCTGAAGAGCAAAGGAAATCCAACAGCCCGGGAAAGCCCACGAGGTTTGGCGAGAACGGTGGGAGTGTGTGTGGAGGACGGATTAGTGGAGGGTCTACCACGCGGGCGGAATCCCTCCCCCCATCCATCTCCACGGCTCACACATTTACCTCGCTGCCGCCCTCCGCGAAGCTCGCAAAAGCAGCGTGAGATGGGCCGCTAGCAGGCCCCATGCTCGCCCCGCGCCGTGCCGCTGCGCGTCAACCGCGATCCCGACTGTCAGGCTCGCCTAAGAAGCTGCCCCCCCGCCCCCCTGTCTCTGCTTCTCGCTGCCCCTCACCTCCTTGACAGCCCAATATGTACCCAAGAAAAATAAACAAACAAGGTGGAGGAGGCGTGCGCTGATCAATCGTCGAGCAAAAAATAGAGATGCAAAGTAAATCCGGGGATTTTTGGTATCTTGGTTCCTGCAGTTTCTGTGCAGGCAGGGATGTGTGTATGTCGTGCGTCGACTTTTGGTGTGGCGGATGTGATGGAGGAGGTTGCTTTTGAAAATGACACGCTAGAAAAGACCGACACCCAAAGGTAAGGCTGAAAGAAACGCTTTTGTCGCCTGCTCGTCTCTGCTTCTTCAACGTCCGCGATGTCGCGCGGCTGACGAAGAGATGAGAGAGCGCATTCGCAAGGTACGTCTAGTACTCGGGCGAAGGGTAGCGAGCGCGCGCCTTGTTGTACTCCTTGGTGTGCTTGCGGGAAGTCTTGCTCTTCAGCGATCTGCGCAGAGGTGTTAGCCCAGTTTTCTGTCTTGTCTCAGATCTCGCAGCCGCCGCCGCCGGTTTTCTGTCGAACAAGCTTGCTTCTTTCCGATGCCACCGAAACCCGTTTTTCCCATGCCTCCATTTCCCCCGCCGGTTCGCGGGGAGAAGAGGAGAATTGCGAGATTGCCGGTAGATCGTCAATTTTGACCATTGTTTTCTGCCGCTTGTTTTTTTTTTTTCGAGGTCTCGGATCTCGCATTCGGAGATCGGGAGAGAAAAAATGATGCACACTTACGAGACTTTCTTCTGCGTCCACTCGAGGTCCGCGCGCACGTCCTGAGCGTCACGGTAGCCCTCGTTGAAGCGCTCGCGCGTCTTTGCGAGACGGGCTTGCGCCTTCTTCTGGAGTTCCAGCAGCTCACGGTGCTTTGCGTTGAGCTTGCCGGATCTATTTTTTGCGTTTTCCGGTCAGCCAAATGTCTTCTCTCTGCTTTCGCTTGTCTTTTCCGGATTGCTGCAGCGATCGGTCCCCGCGGCTTATGCAGGCACCGGCCGCCGGAACACCGCTCGGGGTTTTTTTGTAGTTCTTGATGGGGCGTACTCACGTTTGCGCCTGGACCGCAATGTTGCGATCCAGAGGGATGGGGTCAAAGGTCTGGGCGAAGCGGTCCTGCATGTAGTCGTTGAAGTCGACTCCGCTGGCCGAGTGGTGGCTGTCAAAGTCGCCGCTGTTGCTGCCGGCGTAGCTGGAGTTGGCAACCGAGTAGCCGCCAGAGTATCCGCTGTTGCTGTATGAGGCTCCGGTTCCTGAGCTGACGGACTCGTCCGTCTCTGGGGGCGAGACCGAGTAGGTGCTGCTGTAGCTTGGGTATTGTTGGCCCTTGTGGTTGGGGACGGGCATGGGGATGGCGTAGGAGTTGTAGTGGGCAGACATGATGGGCGATGGATATCCGGGTAGTCGACGAAGACGGTTAAGAGCTTGTGACGTGTTGCGTGTGTGCGATGTGGGAACTTGTTTGAAGCAAACAAGGGATGACTAAAGTTCGTTGTGTTGTGAACTGGGGATGGGCTTGCCACTTGGTATGACGGGGCGCAAGGAAGGTGCTTGCTTGGGTGAAGCTTGATGAAGAACGACTTGGAGAAGTTGGGCAGAAGCTTGCTGAGATAGTCCGAGATGGTGATGAGAAAGGAAGAAGAAGAATACAGATTCCAACCGCTCAAGTTGTGCCCTTTTATACTTTTTCCGAGACCCATTCCGGACTCCATCTCTTCTTCTTGCTCGGGGGAGGGGATAAGACATCAAGCCTCGATTCGTCCGATTGCAAGCCATGGCTTCATGACTGAACCCCGCCCGAGGGAGGGAACGGACGGAATGGTCCCTGGGCATGATGTGATGGGATGGTGAGAATGGCCGCAGACACACGCAACGACATGGACGGACGTCGGCCATGAGCATGAGCAGCAGCAGCAACAGCCGGCCGACCTGTCTGGACCTGGGCTAGCCTGTGCGTTAGTGACAGGGAAGAGAAAGAGGCTAAACCCTGTCTTCGCCCGCTTGCCGCTTGCTTCAATGGCTGTTGCTCGCGGGGTGGGCAGTGATAGTCAAAGACGAAGGCAACGGAGTGGTTGTCTCGAGGGTGTGGATAATGGAGACGTTGAGGGGGGCATGTGGAAGGGTGATGGACAGAGCCATTGGCCAAGGAGAAGACAGGGAAAACAGATTGCTACATCTGCAGGCCGAGTGTCCATTTCTCTCAAAGAATAGAAAAAAAAAAAAAAAACTCAAAAGGAATAGCTCAGCATCGAAGGCAAATAAAACAACCGAGCAAGGTGTCTGCATATGCCGAGGGGCGACTATCATGGGTCGTATTGGTGGAGAAGGACCACGATGGAGGATGGGTGGCCCAGATGAGGCAATGGATCTGTTTGGGACATCCGGGCTCGAGAAAGACGGCAACCGGGGCCAGGGAAGAAAAAAAGAGTAACGAAACAGACGCGTGGAAACTGGCACGGACTAGCCGGTGCAGACCGGCGAAGAGCAGCGAGACAGATGCGGGCTGGGAAGCCATGTAAGGCATGTCGTGTAAAACGGCGACGGAGGGCTCTGCAGACAGACAAGAGACACATATTTTTTTGATGGACCGCCGGGCAAGACAGGGCAGGGGAGGTACATCTCGACAGGTATCACGCCGAACTACTTTAACCAGCTAAGGTAAGGTAAGGCAAGGAGAGGGTGGATGCACCTGCAAGCCAGGGGCATGGGGCTCTGTGGGCAGGGACGGGGACGGCGGCCGTGGACCATGGACCATGGACCATGGCGTGAAGGGTTCCTTTCCCTGGGACCTCTTTCCGCCCACGCCCGTGCGGTGTCAAGATGGGAAGAGGTTGCTTTAGCTTGGGATGAGGGAGGTGGTGTTGAAGTGTGAGGCGTGGATCTAAGACATTTGGAGGGGGGAAGGTGAAGGCTTCGGAAGCAAGGCAAACGGAAGGTCGTCGAGGGCTTCCGGGTCGAACGACGACGGCCTTCCGGGGCCACGCCATGAGCCGTGGATGGGAGTATGACGGAGGCCGTGCGGGTCGAACGTTTCCATCGACCCAGTCAGACGCGAGCCGACGGGGGCCATGGAAAGTATTCCTACCGGGTAGGGGTGCGTTCTGATTCGTGACGGATGGACAGAGGGGAGGTAGAAATGGAATACTGTGGGCGAGGAATGTGGGTTGCAAAGAGACAGAGAGAGAGCAAGCAAGCAACCTCGGGCCTGGGGAGGTACAAGGCGGAAACGTCAGGATAGAGTCAAACAGAGCCAGGACCAACGGGGAAGGTATGGCCCGGCGTTGATCGAAACTCTGGCCCAACGAGAGCGGAGGCCACGAGGGCGGAGGATGGGCCGGGATGAAAGAGGATAGGACAGGATAAGGTAGAGTAGGGCAGGGCAGGGCGGGTTGGATCAGGACAGAAGTCGAGAAAAGAACGGCTTGGGATGGGAATGTAACGGGGGCAGCTCAGTGAGGCCCCGGACGTGTGTGTGTGTGTGTGTGTGTGTGCGACCATGTGTGCCTGTCTGTTCTCTCCGTTTTCTTCGTTCGCAATTGCGAACGAACCTGGCATTCCTGGCATGTATTTTCCAACGTGGCCGCCATGTCTTCTCTGTCTGCGTGCTTCGACGGTACGACCAGGTACAGAGAGAGGACAAGAGGTCAGAACAAACAAGGTAACAGAACCAGGTCAATGTCAAGCAATGCCAAGAAAAAAGTACCTTTCGACGACTCTAATTCCATTTGTAAAAGCAGCGTGGGATTTCCACTCCCACCCGGCTCGTGTCGTCGTCTCGTTGGACTGCAACAGAAACCACCTTGGAAGAATCGGGAATGCGGGAAAAATGATGGGGGGCCCCCTTGTACTATGCTATGCTGATCGGACCTTGGGAAACCTGACTTTTTGCGAAGCCAAAATGCTCATTCAAAACGGCAATGTTGCGTTCTGCCGTGCGGATGCGCATTGGAGTTACAGGCAAGGAGGGAGTGATGTATCCCGTGGTGGTTGACTTGATTGACCCTGGCGTCAGGTCAGGCAGAAGTGCAGCAGATTCGGGCATTTTCTGTGGTGATGCGTTGTCAAGATGAGAACCATGACCGTTTTTATTTAATTCCTTTTTTTCTCTGTCTTCCCTGGGTCGAAAAAAAAGAACTATCAATTTTTCTTAGTTTCCCCCGCTCTAGCCAAATAATGCTTTTATTTCCATTTCCTTCGCCTCTACGGCATCCTGTTTGGTTGACCGTTGGCTGCCTGTCCCAATCGGGCCTCCTGGCTTCTGGTCACCTTTCCCACCGACTCTTTGACACTCTACCTGTGACCTCTCCCCCTCGCTGATTGACTCGATATCTGTTCATTTCCTGAATTTTCCATTGGTGCAAAAGAAGACAGACTCCCAGCTTTTGCCAGTCTTGGAACTCGTCCAGGGCTCCGGCAGGGCTCCCAGACACCCCTGCACCACCACCCCGGCCTGATGGAGATGCACTGATGCAGAAGGTTGACCAGGGCGTCCTACGTCGGCTTAATCGACGCAGTTTTTGTATTTTCCATTGGTTAAAAATGCAGAAAAGCGGCGCCGACTTGCTGGATTTCGCCCCTCTGAGCATCCATCACTGATGCAAGGTGGGAGGGGGCCGATGGGGGGAACTCCATCCCCAAGTTTTCCCAAGTTCCTCGAAAGTTTCACATGACTGGGGGTGTGAATGCATCTCCAGAGGCAGATATGCGAGAAGATGGAGCTCTAGAGATGCAAACCTCGAAAACCCGAAATTACACAAGTCAGGACACGAACCGTTTTTTCTCTCTTTCTCTCTCCTCTCTTGTAGCAGGTTTGAAAGGCTGCCGCAGAACGGAGACGAAGACGCAAGCAAGCAACCTGGGGCAATCTTACACCTGCAAGTCCCAAGAGCGGCGGTGTAAGTCTTCAAGGTCTCTCTCTGGGCCCCCAACCAAGTCCCACATCCGTCATCGTCAGCCGTCGACGGTTGACAATCCGGCCGCGTGTGAGTGAGAAGAGGCAGCCCAAAAGTCGACCTTACCGTAAGGCAGAGGTACCCAAACCCAAGCCCCAAGAGGGAGGCCCAATGGTGAACCGGCATCATCACCACCTGCATCACCACCTGGGACTTTCCTCAACCACCAACGCCCCCCATCTGCCTAATGTCATGGGTTACGAGGCCAGGACAGGGCGACCAAGGGGGGGCCCTTTTACTTTCCGATCTGATCTAGCGGCGCATTGGTTTTGCATCACCCCATTTCATGTTGCTGCTGCTCCTGCTGCTGCTGCTGCAACTGCATAGGTGTCGTGCGCCATAATACGCCCGTACCTCGGATTGGAACTACTGGCGCCGGTACTGGCTATTTTCTTCTGTTCATCAATGGGACTTCTTTTCTGGACCTGGGACTTGCAGTTGACTGGGTCCAGGGTGGAACCTGAGATGCAACGACGATGGTGAGCGAGCATGGCAAGGCATCCAACGAGGCATACAAGTGACCACTTCCGAGGCCCGGCGTCGGCCATCAAGAGCCAAAAACGCCAAAACGCGCCCGCATCGGTCGAGAGTGGGATCGTCACTTGAAGACATGTATGTCCTAGAGTTGTCCGTACGCATGTCTGTCTGGCGCAGGTGATGCGGGCGTGACAGACAACGGCCAAAACACTTCGACGACGCAGCTAACCCTACTTTACCTTACCAAGTGACCATGGCCAGTCAAGGAGAGGAGAGCGTCGTTCCTCATCCCGGCCCGCGGTTCGCCGTGATGTATCTCTGTCTCGTCTCTTGGCCGGCAGGGACCCGAGGTGCCCCACGCAAGGTATCCCCGGGATGACGAACGTCGTTCTGGAAACATGCCAAACGAACAGAGCGTGTGAATGGAGGGGGAACGGGCTGCATGAGGTCTCCAGCCGGGGCCACCCCGGAGCAAGCCAGTCTGACGTTTGAGCCTTCTCACAAAAGAAACAATCGTGCGAGAGAGAGAGAAGGAAGCAAAATTTGTCGTCCAAAAAAACACCAGACCAAGGGCTTGCCGGGGCCTTGGTCCGGAGCCGGAAGGGAGGTCCTTTCGGTCTGAGGAGAAATACATCGAAATAGATACCTAGGAACCCTGACCTTGAAATTCGGGCGAGGAAGAAAAGGAGGGGGAGGGGCATGACTTGCCCTCCATGCACCGGGATCCACCGCCGACGACTTGGACTTGGCTACACCTATTTCTTCGTAGACACAACGGCACTCACTCATGACAGAAGGAATCGGCGTTTGGGCTTCGTTGACGACCATCCTCGAACTCGACTAGCCGGGTAGTGTTGCAGTAGACCTGGAGTTTGACATCGATGAGCGCCAATAGTCAGAGACGCACGTCAGGGACTTTGAGGTGAGGCACCGAGTGCCGGCCATAGGTCGAGATTCACTCTGGGATGACGGGGCTTCATTTTGCATGAGTGGTGGTTGACCAATACCTCTTTGGCGAGGCTTGTCCGCATTCGAATGCGCCACTCTGCGGTTCTGGCATCCCGGTGGTGAATCGGAACGGCAACCGTAGGCACTGACCCAAAGCCAGAGCCATCATCGACTCCGAGATTCCGCTCGGTACATGGCCGTACCGGTTCGGACAAGAGCGTGAGAGTGAGAGAGACTACGGCAAGCCATGTGAGGTGAGGTAAGACTAAAGAGGGGAGAAACGAGCGGTGACGGGTGAAACAAAAACGGTCTGTGCCACGGAAAACGAGCCCGCAAACCTTGTTTTGCCCGTTTGTCTCTCCCGTCCTGTTCTTCAACATCGGGATGCGAAAAGTGCCATCTGAGGACGGGAAAACACCAAAAAGTTGGACGCGGAACTCCAAACAGAATGACGGGGCCCTGCCTCACCTCCGGGTCTGCTGTATCCCGGAACGCATGGCATGGCATGGCATGGCAAGCAGACAAGTCGTATAATTCTTGCTGCAAGACAAGGGGTGGGACAGCGCAACACATGCAACATGCCATGACATGAACCGCAATCGCAACCGCAACGCAAGCCCAGCAGCAAAAAGTGAGATTGGATGCAGATGCAGTCAAACACACTCACGCAGTACACACACACTCACACACCTACATACCAGAGGAGGACGGGCAGGGCGAGACTACGGTAGACTTTTTGATGATGGGGCACACGCTCACTGGACAATCGCCCACGAGGGCGCCATCTCTCAACCCAACCAACATGGCCACAAATCCCGCTTCGCCGCCCTTCTTTTCCTTCCGTTCGCTGTCGACGTTACATTCGAACATCGCCCACGTCGTCGTCTCCCGTTCCCATCTCTCACTCCCCCTCCACCCACATCGCAAATCGCCCCCATCGCCAACAACACCCGCAGATACACTCGCATGCCCCTCCGCATCACCCATTTCTCACCGCGTCGCTTCTCACCCAAGCAAATCTGCGATGCGATCCGCTCGCTCGCTCGCTCGCTCTCCTCCAAACAACACCCGTCCACCCGCACCGGACACTGGCCGCCTCCCCTTCGCAAGGACGAAATGCAGTATGCAAGCCTCTTTGCCAACGCCGCACGCCATATGCCCATGCCCACGCCACGCCACGCCGCCGCCGCCGTTCCCTCTCCCGGGACTTTGAACGAGAAAGGCGCCCACGGCAAAGTCGACGCAACGCAGCGCACTGCATTTCCTGCACGGATCGACCGTCGTGTAAGGTCAATCCAACATCCCACGTCCATTACCTCCGTCCGCCAACAAGAAAAAAAGTCCGCGTGCGTGTTGTGTCGCCCATCAGACCGGCTCGTGTGTGTCTCCTTCGTAAACTTCGTGAGCTGCCAGATGTCGTGTCCGTCACATCTCTCGCTCGGGATAAAAATTGTCCATAAGATACGGCTGCAAAGTAGGTAAGATCATGGTTAAAGTGAGGTAACAAAACCACAAACCCCGACAGCTGCACGACATCACCAGCCGCCCACGCAGAGCGCACGCAGCCTTCAGCCCCTCAGCCCCGGCCAAGGTCTGTGTTCTTGCTGCGGCTGCGCTGCCATGCAGTGTGACGAACACCACGTCGTCCTTCCATGCTTCCTCTGTCTCTGTCTGCCTGCTGGCTGGATATTATCCGAGATGTGGCGATTCAGACAGAGATCCTCTTCTGCGAGAATCTGCCAAATGCCCCTTCCATCCAGAATTTTCCCAGGCTTTTTCTTATCATTCGTGCCCTCTCCGCCATTACACAAGATGATCAAACTTCACAGTTGCACCGGCGATCTCCTGTGCTTCTAAGGCTAGTAAACGAAAGCGTGACCGCATCTCACAGGTCCCGGATCCTACGATAATCCCCCAAAGCCTTGTCCTTGCAATCGGTGTCATCGCGCGAGAAAAGTTCGAATGCATGTCAGATAAGTGAGGGGGAACGAGAGTAAACTGCAAGAGAGAAGAGGGAAAGCTCTGTTTCGTTATCTTGTAATAGCAGCTAACATTATATACCCTCGGGGGCCTGGACGTCGCAGTCGTCCCTTCATCCGTGGTTTCCCATAGAATTTCCGATCCTGTATCGCGCCCCAAGGAGATTGAAAAAGGAAAAAAAGTACAGACTAAATACCTGTCGTTGATGATAAGTATGGTATGTTTCCTCGAACCCCTCCCCGGCCGCCGACCCTCATATGCCATGCCCCGCCCCCGACCGCCTTCCCCCGATTCTTATCCCAACGGGCACGGTAAAAAACGCCGATGAATCATGCATGTATAACGCCATGCCAGCCGTTTGCACGAGGCAGAGAGGGCGCTCCTTTTCCCAGCCTCTCCCCCGTTGGAGGCTGGCGCCCCTTCCCCGCCTCGCAGCCCATTGCCGTCGGTGTGCTAGTCGTCGTTGACGATGAAGCTAGCGATCGGTGAGCTTTAGTGTATAATTTTTTTGGTTTCCGCCCAATCTATTCCCCCGACCCTTCTAGCCAAAGATCTTGAGAAATCCCCAGATACCGGCTCCGCTGAGCACTGGAATCGTTAGGTTGTCGTCCCAGCCAAAAATGTCCACCACCTCACTGGCGGCCGCCACAAAGCCGGACCACAGACCCATGACACCAAGCGCTAGCGGTCCGGTGATGGTGGCCTGAGCATCCGAGAGCCCCACGGCGCTTGCGATGGCGCGGGGTAAGTGAAGCGCCCCGGTGAACATGAAGGGATACTGCTCGTCGCCGGGGAAAGGTCCAGTTCTCGGCGCGAGCCAGCCCCAGAAGAAGTAGGACGACGCAATGCCGACCAGGAAGGCCGCTGTCGATCCCGCAAGAGACTTGCCCTTGCGGATGCGCGGGGTGTATGCGCCGTACATGCGACCGAAAGTGCTGGCAGCGGTATCGCACCAGCTGAGGAGCAAGACACCCATGACACCGACGTCCTTGGGGAAGAACTTGAGGACAGCCCAGGCGCCGAGCAGGTAGAAGATGACACCGTTCCAGCCCGCATACTCGCTCTCGCGCATCAAGGCGCCGAGCACCGAGACGTAGAATCGGTTGAAAGAGGCGTAATTGTGACGCAGGTAGTCGGCCGTCGCGATAGGCATCAGCGCAGCCATGAGCCACGGTGCAACTGAGCTTGTTTGAATACCCGAAATGTAAAGCCATAGTGTGAAGAATCCGATCGAGACGTGCAACACCTTTCTTGGCACCTCGTGCTTGTGCACAAATGTCCTCCATTTCCTGTGAATGGGTATCAAGCCCAGCGGACTCGGGCTTCGGCTGAAGTCTCGCCAGCTCCATCCTGTGGGAGCGGCTGAAGGAGGGGCCAGGTGGCCGTTGGCCGTCGGTGCCTTGCCGTTGCCGTTCGCATCGCCGTTGAGAGCGACGCCATTCGAGATCGGTTCGCTCGGGATGACGGGTGATTTGGGTGGTTTCGTCTGCGTCTTGACGGTCGTCATCGGTGTAATACGGCGAGACTCGATCGGGGAGCGGCTTCGTGTGCGCGATCTGCGCATGGTCGTCGGCTCATAATCATCCTCTTCTGTCCTCTCCTCTACCGGCTGAGGAGTAGTGAGACGCTTTCTCGTTGCTGATCTCGTTGTAGGGCCAAAGTAGTTGTCTTGTGACATTGCGTCGATCTCTGACGGTGTCGGGCTGGGGGAGATGACACGCGGTGTCGAGGGCACGGCGCGGACAGACATGTTGTTGTACGGAAATGGGGGCAGAGGGGAGCAAGACACTGCCCCTGTCAATAGGCGTTGGAGGGGGAGGAGGAGCCTTTGTAGAGGCCAAGATGAGGACCGGAGATAGCTGTCTCTTCTCGAAAGGCGGTCGTGGGGGGCCAGGGCGTCGGCGGCGTAGTGGGAGGCTTGGGAGGCGCGGGCGTGGGCGCGGTACAGGTCGAAACGTGGATAACGTTTTTGATGGTTAAGGCTATGCTGGGCCTGGGGTTCGAGGAGGGAGGCGGGCGTGATTATCGGATCCAGGGTGATGTTTGAGGATGCAGCAGAGAAGGTCTCCGCCGCATGTTGAGCCGGGCTGGTAAGGGGAGGAAGAAGAAGACCACGCAGACATGCGGTCGGTCAGCAGACGGCGTGACATGTGTTTAAAACGAGGAGTTTGGACCGGATCGTCGGTGTCTTGTTGCGCTGCGAGTCCAGTGCCAATACATGGGCTTGTGCAGGTGAGGATTTTTCGCCGTAAGGTTAAGGTACCGAGTACCTGGGGCGTACTGTGCGCCGCGCCGGTGACACTGTCTGTTAGTAAGCCCACATGGTGCCTGGTAGTGGCATGTCCAGCCATTTGGTTTACTCGTTATGGTGGTTTATCTTTGGGACACTTTACTTTAGAATTACTTTAGAATAGATATGGTTATTTCTGACGGCATGAACCATGGTGTATTCATGGTTTTGGTCTTCAAGATGGACAACTATAATGTTCGAGACAGCGAAACAGCTACAGTCCCAATACCCCTCAGCACAGTGTGCCGAGGCCCGGATGACCACCGCCCCCGAAGCCCACTCCCCAAGTCCAACACCGTCCGGTGCACGCGACTAATACTAGGGACGGCCTGTCGGGTGGTGTCAAGTCCAGCGGCAGCGGGCAGTTTGCAGGGGTCCGCAGTGCGATCCAATTTGAATGGCAGCGCTTTTTACGGGCTGCATCTGGCAAGCATGTGAGAAAAACCCACGAAGCCATCTCCGGCCATCCCGCCGCTTCCATGTCGTTCTTCGCAGGAGGATTCTGCTGCGGATATCGCTCTCCCAGTCTGCCATCGTGCATCATCACATCATGGACGCAAGAGACACTGTCTTTCCTTGATTTTTCTTGACCGCCTAGTGCGGGTGTGCAAGTGCCAAGCGGGCGTTTGGCTGGCATCATGGCTGAGAGTTTTTGGGTGGCATGTCATAGGGCGATGACACTTTGTCTTGGTGCTTGTGCGACACTTGCACCCGCGAAATCTGAAATTGTGGCTCGGGGTGGCCCAGGACGGTTGGGCGGAGAGACGGGATGATATCACTAGCTTTGTCCGTGGACGGCGGTCGGAGCAGGCACTTGCGCCAAGAAATCCGATTATTGGGTGGGCTGATAAGCAGCACACAGTCCACGTGAGCACCTCTTATCTATGCATCGTAATCGATAACAGATTAGATCCGCTCTTATCGATAATCCAAAAAAAAAAATCTCGGCCCCTCCAGCTCGGACAGCAGACAGCAGCCAGCCGCGACGACTTTCGCAGAGCCGAACTCGAGGCGCAAAATCTCCTGAACCGCCCCAGGCTCAATTGGACGATTGTCGCAATGGCGCCCGACGAGAAGAAGAAGGACCCTAGGTCCTGGCGTGGACTTACACCTCCTCTGGCCGAGTACGACTCCCAAGCCTAACTCGACGACGACGCGCTGCTAACCTTTGCGCGCAGATGGATCCTCGATTTTGTCTCTAGTCAAGGCTTCCAGCGCATGACGCCTGTCCAGGCAGCATGTCTGCCGCAGTTCCTCGGAAACAAGGACGTCGTAGTAGAGGTATGCATGAATACCTCAACACAATGCGATAGCAGACTAATTCTTGTAGGCCGTCACTGGTAGCGGCAAAACTCTTGCTTTCCTCCTCCCCCTAGTCCAGAAGCTCATGCGCCTTTCCGAGCCTACGAAGCGCGGCCATGTCTTTGCCATTATCGTTTCACCGACCCGCGAGCTTGCGATCCAGATTCACTCCGTTCTCCAGGCCCTCGTCGGCTTCCACCCACCCTCTGCCGAGATCCTCCCTCACCTCAAGGAGGACGAGAAGCGCCCCGACACCAACGTCCCGGTTATCGTCCCCCAACTGCTCGTTGGAGGAAACACGACGACCCAGCAGGATCTTAGCTTCTTCGTCAGACATGCCCCTAATGTCCTCGTCTCTACTCCAGGCAGACTTGTCGAGCTGCTGGCTTCTCCCCACGTCCACTGCACGCAAGCGACCTTCGAACTATTCATCATGGATGAGGCGGATCGTCTGTTGGATATGGGTTTCAAGCAGGACATTCAGAGGATTCTTGGTTATTTGCCGAAGCAGAGGAGAACGGGTCTGTTCAGCGCGTCGGTTTCGGAGGCTGTGTCCCAGATCATCACCGTCGGTCTGAGGAATCCCGTCAAGATTGCAGTCAGGGTCAAGAGCTTGAGGGATGGAGGAATCATCGAGGACCGGAAGACGCCCATCAGTCTGCAAATGTCGTATCTCCTCACGCCAGCCAGCAAGAAACTGCCAGCGCTTTGCAAATTGCTGGAGAACCTCAACCCCCGCCCGCAACGGAGCATTGTCTTCCTGTCATCATGCGCGGCTGTCGACTACTTCCAGCACGTCCTCCCAACCATCCTCCCCGACGGCTTCACACTCGTGCCATTGCACGGAAAGCTCCCTCCAAAGGCGAGAGAAAAGAGTTTCGCCAAGTTCGTCAACTCCGTTTCACCCTCCATTCTCCTCTGCACAGATATCGCTGCCAGAGGTCTCGATATCCCCCAGGTAGACTTTGTCTGCCAAGTCGACCCTCCTGCAGACCCCAAGGTCTTCATCCACAGAAGCGGACGCGCAGGCAGAGCAGGCCGAAAGGGCTTGGCCGTGGTCTTTCTGCAGCCTGGCCACGAGGAGGACTATATCCCCTTCCTCGAAGTCCGCAAGACGCCCATTCACCCCCTCACGAAGCCCGAAGTAGAGATCTCCGACGAAGAAGCAAACGAAACATCAGAAAAGTTCCGCGCCGTCTTGCGCGGCGATCGCGCTTATCACGACAAGGCCCAAAAAGCCTTCGTCAGTTGGGTGCGCAGCTACGGCGCCCACCAGACGACCTCCATCTTCCGCGTCAAGGACCTCGACTGGGCTGATCTCGGCAAGGGCTGGGGTCTCCTTCGTCTCCCGCGCATGCCCGAGACGAAGAACTGGGACGGCGACAAGTGGCTTGGCAACGAGGGCTTCGACTGGGACAGCTTCACATACAAGGACAAGACCCGCGAGGCGGCACGACAGGCAGCGATCGAGGCGGAGAGGAACGGAGAGAAGGCGGCCGCGGCGGACGCGGTGAAGAAGAAGCGCAAGACCAACGAGGCGTGGAGCAAACAGACCGACAGAGAAGACCTGAGAGTCGAGCGCCGGGAGAAGAGGAGACGCAAGAAGGAGGCCGAGAGGATGTCGACGATGACGGAGGAGGAGAAGATCAAGGCCATGGAGCTGAACGAGCTGATTGCCGAAGTCAGGAAACGGAACCAGGCCAAGGCAGCGGGCGGAAAGGACAAGGAGGACGAGTTTGAGGGATTCGATGATTAAAGCGCTGTATCTACGGGGATATTATTTAAAAGTTTTTGGTATCGGAGATTTTGTGGATGGATGGGTTGGAGGTGTGGAGATACCCCGGATCTTGGTGTAGGACGACGCAATCTCACGAGACCCTCTCTCCAGTCGCCCCATCGATCTCATCCAGTCGTCGCCGACCGTTTGTTCAACGTAGTGTTCCCACAGCGGAGCCAGACTGAGGCCAAAGTGAAAAATGTGACTTAAGAATGACTCACTACTCCACTACCTTCAAAGACTAACAAGCGCGCATTTCTTACAGCAAGCAATACAAGCACAATAGCTCAGGGGTAGAGCGCTGGGCTCATAACCCAGAGGTCCCTGGATCGAAACCAGGTTGTGCTATCTTCCATTCTCAACTTTTTTACATTTCGATTCTTTGCGTCATTCACGATGTTTGACTGTTCTGACAGCCCTTTGGCATTAAAGGTTACTTGTTGGTAAAGCATTATTGTGAATGAAATCGCAGACTGTGATAACTAACACTACTAGACGTACCTGAACACCAGTCTCAAACAATTAACCCCAAATCATAGTCCAGGCCAGAACGCAAAGGAATCATTCGTCATCATCTCCAAATCTTCAAGTTCAGAAATGAATCCACCTAACGGGTTTTCCGTGACTGAGATGTCTTGTGTATGCACTTCGGCTGCAGGGGCATCGTCAACAACAAGATCCTGCATTCCATCACCTTCACTGGCCTTCCCTGGTGAGTATCTCGCCAACTCTGACTCTGAACCCGACTGATCCTCGAAGTCTTTCTCTGTGAACCACTCGCACTCGTATTTCGGAAGGGACTGTAACTTATCCCACCATGTATCATCGTCTGCAGTCCACTCTCGCCACTTTTTGAGGAGTTTTGCTGCAACCATGCGCCCCTCTAGCTCGGCATATCTTATGGCTCGCAGGTATGAAAGTCGTCCTTCGGCGTGTGTCTGCACCCCTTGGCTCAGTAGGTATTGAATGGTGTCGATTCTTCCGTGTTCTGCAGCACCTTCAAGAGCAGTGCGGCCGTAAGCCGCGGCGAGGCGGGCGTTGTCGTCGGGTTCAGCTGCTGTGCGAGGGGCATTGACGTCAGCTCCAAGATCGACTAGTATCTTGGAAACTCCGAGATAGCCCTTGATAGCAGCAACTTGCAAAGCTGTGGCACCACCGTACCAAGCTGCTGGGGCGTTGACATCGGCACCTGCGCTCAGGACCATATGAATGAGGTACAAGTTGCCACACTGAATTGCCTGCTGAAGAGGACTTCGTCCATAGAAGACCTGGGTGTTGTCTTCGTTGATGCAATGGTTCCCATCCAGAAGCATTTTGACAATGTCAATATACCCGTTCCTCACAGCCACTGATAGTGGTCCTGCACATCCCTCGAAGCCAGGAGACAGCATCGGGTACCGCACCAGCCTTTGTATGGGGCCATCTCTACCTAGAGAGACGGCGAAAGACATCGTAGGCCGATCAGGACGAAACCCATGATCAAGGAGTCGTGAAAGCATGTCCCCAGACTTGAGGGCTAGAATCAGTGGCGAAGCGAGAACAGCGTTTACTTCTTCCCCTTCAAGTCTTTTTTTTTCCGCAGTCCAAAGTAGTCCATGTATACAGTAGTCAGTTGGCGGCTCATAACGACCTCTTTCCAGAAATATACTTTCGGGCAGCGCGGCTGGCGATGGCTTCTGGAACTTAGCCAAGAGTAGGTCGAGCAAATCCCCACGTTCTCTCCAAGCTGCTATTCCGATGGCCAGGCTCTCAAGGGGATGCACATCCTCAAATTTTGGACGATAATGAAGTAAATACTCAACGGTCCTAAGACCATGATGTTCAAAGAACACACTGGCACAGAGAACTTTGGCATCGTAGGCGTCCGGGCATCGTTTGAGAATCTGCATTATCAAGTGTTGGCAATCATTGCCCGTGGCGGTCCTGACCACTGACAGGAGCTCATGTCGTTGACTAGTGCGAAATTGATTCATTTCGAGCAGTCGCTTGGTCACGCACCGGTTGCCCTTGGATGTTGCTGCCCAGGATAATTTCGTGCGATCGAGTCGTTGGTCCATCTCAAACAGCCGATCAATCAAGTGCCAGTCGTTCAACAAGACAGCATCAGTGATCTCGCCGCCACGCAAAGCCGCGCCTGCATTTAGGAGCATCAGTGCAGTTTCGATGCGATCAGCCGCGCTCAAGTCTGTTGACTGCTTCAAGATAATTTGGAGTGCAGAGTGACCAGATTCACTCGTCCAATTTGGATCAGCACCCATTTCCAAGGCTAACCGCATAGCTGAAGGTCCAGGCACGTTGTCTTGATATGCTTCTGGATGAGCAGCCCAAGGGGGAAACATCACACCTTGCTGGGCAAAAAATTCTGACGCTTGGTAGTTCCTGTTAAGTATGATGGCGGCGACGGGACAGTTGACGCGCCAATCACACAAGAACCTGCCATTGCCGGGCCATGACCATGCCTCCTCATTCAGCTCGATCCCTCTGGTCAGATCAGCTCCGTGGCTATAGAGTAGCTGAACGATTTCGAAATTGTTTTTGCATGCTGCAAGGTGTAGAGGAGATGGGATGTGCCGAAGGCCAAGATGACCATCAACTGGAACACCGAGTCTGAGAAGTCTTTGGCAGGTTTTGAAGTGGTTATAGTGTGCAGCAACGTGTAGTGCGGTGATCCCGCGATGTCCACACAACGTAAAATCGACATCCAGTTCTCGGAGGAGCTCAAGAACCTCATTATGACCTCTCGAAGCTGCAAGTATGGCAACATCCGGCGTGATCAAATCAGCTGGAGTCAGGGATGGTTCTAGATTTGAAATTCGTCCTAATAGATGTAATAAACACCTTTTAGCCACGGATTCGACAGAGATTCTAGCTGCAAGACCAAGCACACTGCAGGTCTGAGAGAACCAGCCCAGCCAGGGGGTTCGATACTTCGTGAAAAGTCTCGCTTCGCTGTCAATAAGCATGTCGAGCAATTCCGACTCCGGAACGTCGAAACTGAAATCGAGACTTTCAATAGCGGCTTCCATTAAAGAAGCTCGCCGCTGGCCTTCGAAAAAGCCCACACATGCACTGTATTCCACCAGACGTTTCAATAGACGTACTTTGTCAGTGCAGCTGATGTTCTTGAGTCTGACGATGGTTGTGACGAAATGCTCGGGTTCATCGAAAATTAAAGTCGGATCCGATTTCGCATCCAGAAGCAAGAAGATGAGTTGCGGACAAGCCATTTCAGCCGCCGCTTGCAGAGGCGTGAGAAGTTTTCCGCCGCTAGGGCGTCTAGAAAGGATCGGCGTGTTCGGATCTTGCCCCCATGCAAGTAGCCAATTGATGATTCTCCAGCTTGGGAAGTTTGCCATCTTTTCTTCTTTCATTGTCAATCCTAGATCGACGGTTTGCTCCTCTGCGAAGACCTCGTCCCCGTATTGGCGATGGTACTCGCCCCCGAGACATTCGAAAGCTTGTTGGAATAGAACCTCAGTTACTGCCAGAATTGTCGTGTCCGTGTTGTCCCCTAATTGGAACGGCATGTTGGTGATGCCAGACTTCTCGAGCAAGGACACGATTAATAACCAGCGATCATCGCTAATCATGTGGTCGCCTAGATCATTTGATATCTGGTAAAACACCAAATTCAGGTGTTCGATCAGGATCTCCTTGGCTGAACCATGCAACAGTAATTGTGTCCGGCCTCGGTTCTCATCTTTGCAAGTTTCTGGCATGAAGATATCGAGATCGGTAGCCAAGCTAGAGTAATTATCGATCTTTGAGTCTCCAGGCGCGTGCGAAAAAGGATATTCAAATCTTTTTTTCCTCTCTGCCACAAAGTTGATCGGTAGGTGGTCCATAATCTCTCTTGGTTGGAGAACGGCGAACGCTATGTACAATGAGTACAGGAAACGTGGGTGACTCTTCATCGATGAACTCACAGAGGGAAATACTGTGCTGAAATTGGAACCATGGGAGACAACTGGGCCATAAAGATTGTACAGGTGTTGGCCTTGGAGTGCGAATGATTACCTCCGTTGACTCGGGAGGTTTCGGACTCATTCCAGCTACAACCTGTGAGTTTATGGAGCGATGAGTTTGACCTAGCGGCTAAGCCTACCTTGCTTAAGCCTGTCCAGAAAAGTTGGCTGATGTCGGTTGATCTCTTTGCGTGCTTTCGCAGGGTCGACAAGTTGTCCATTGAGAAATACATCGCTTGCTTTATGTTGCCGCTTTCTCTTCTCAATGCGATGACCGATGAATTGCCAAATGGCGCCACTTTTTTCCTTCACGGCCTTCTTACGAAAGCCCCAAATTTTCAACTTGTACTCAAGTTGCGCCTTGCTGAGTCTTCTTAGCAACAGCGACCAGGATCGGATCTAGTACAAGGCATACGTTACCAAAAATCCACCATCGTTCAGCCGCTGTATCGTCTCTTTCTGAGACAGGTTCTAATCAATAATCATTTGCTTAATGTAGGGCTTTCGCTGATTCCATTCAGCATCAGTCAGCCGGGCCCGAGAGAATGCCATGGTAACTGTGGCGGGCGAGGCGGGCAAGAAATCAGATGGGAGAATCGCGGTATGGCGTTTCGCGGCTTGTATCAACACAATGATTGAAACTTGCGAAGAGGAGGAGGTGCAAAGCTTTATACAAAAACGGCATCCGCGCCAAAAAAGATCCAAACTCCTTGTGATTGGCTGTGGCCAATATCTGAACACTCGAATGAGGCCTCGCGAATTGTCAGGCCTTCATTGGCCCAACCCCATATCTGAAAGGCGGCCTGCCTTACTCTTGGCATTGGGTCGCTTCAGGTCCTCTGCAGATGCTGCACACTCATCTTCAAGGATGACGTTGAATTGAATGAGAATTCCATTGGTTCAAGGCGGTATCTGAAAGGAAGACAGGGCAGTGTCCGCACAAGTCTTCCCCTACCGCCTCAGCTCATCCGGGCTGTATGCGCGTTTGGCCCGGTAGCAGGTGAGTGAGACGAGTGGATGTTTGGTCAAGTCGAGCGAAACGAAAAGGAGAAGTGGTTCTCATTGGTTCAATCCGCAGTCTGAAAATATTTTGGTTGGCAGTAATTGACATGATCAGGCAGAGAACCTGTGCAGCCTGCGAGATCGCATCGCAACGCCTGTCGTCTCCAGCGGCGCCGCTTTCCCATTCGCTCATACCAATGTCTGAAAAGCAACCACCTCTTGACACTATTGGGTTTCCTTCCCCGTGAAGAGCGGAATGGGGAATTTTTGAGAAGATATAAGGCTGCTTTGATCGCGATGAACCTGCATCCAGTCTTGCGTGCTGAAGCTCGTCAGCCATCTCTAGCCCTGCGAGTCCTCTCCATTCAGTGGCTGATGCGACGCTTCGTTGGATGCTGTGGAAATCGACTTTTCCTATAACTCAATATTGGTATCTGCCCTCTCAGTGTCGTTCAGCTTTCTTCTTGTCGTTAATCTACCGACAATTGGTCTGAATTTGAAGAACAACTTCCTTACAAAGAACATTGATGGCATCGCTGGAATGGAGGTGACTCTGGAGGCCATTATTGCAATCGTGTCGCTCGTTGTGGGACTACCATCGACCATCTTCATCATTTGGAAATGCTGCAGCTGCAGACGATACTGCTTCGGTCAAGGTATGTTGGAGTGATCTCTAGCCCTCGGACCGAAAAAGACTAACAGCCCTCAGCCACTCAACCCTTCTCGAACGACAGGTCGATGCAATTTGAGTCATCACCGTATGAAGAAAGCTTCACACGGCGACATTCAAACCCTAGTTTCCGTACTTGGACATTGGTGGGATTCCAGATAGATACGGTCTCGTATCCGGACGGCTTCTACGACCTGCGTCCACTCGGAGGCAGGCCGGCATACGGGTCCCATGAAGTTGGATATGTAAGAACTTGAGGTGAGAAAAGGAAGGGCCGAATAAGCTTCTGTGTGAGCACAGAATGGAAGTTCCCTGTACAACTACTTGTAAACGCTGAGTGGTGTCTGATTTGAGATCCGATTTGGTTTGATAGAAGCCTCGAATAGAACTGGCTGCTACCAGTCCAGTGCTATCCGTACTTTAGTGAGATGAGAAGGGAGCAAGAATTTGACACCGACAATAGAACAGCTTCAGAGGCCCTTTCGTTGTATTATATAAGCCGGGGTTGGTCTGCAGCGGCCAGCTTCGGCGGGTGGCTCGTGCACAATTAGTGGATAAGGTCGCCTGAACGATGAAGTCACTGCTTCTTCGTCGAACGGTGCCGATCGGTGTGTAAAACTACAACACCACAACCCATTCGAACTCGCCATGGCAGACAGCGAGCGCCAAAGATCGCGCTCGCCGCGGCGCGATCGCGACCGAGACAGAGACAGGCCCAGAAAGCAAGGAGGCTTCCGATGGAAGGACAAAAGCCGCAGAGACGACCGCGATGATCGCGACGACAGACGGGGCCTTGAACGCGGCTACCGCAATCGATCCCGCTCTCCCCGCCGCGACAGATACAACGACCGCGACCGTGATCGCAACGACAGCTACCGCCCGCGCGACCGCGAACGTGACCGCGATCGCGACTCAGGCCCAAGAGAAAGCAAAGCCGGCTCCTCGAGCTCAAAGGATACGACGAAGCCACCCAAGAGAGAGAAGGCCGCGCCCGCACCTGCTGCTGCCGGCGGCGAAGAGATGATCATCGTCCACGTCAACGATCGTCTCGGTACGAAGGCAGCGATTCCCTGCCTCGCCTCCGATCCCGTCAAAATGTTCAAGATTCTAGTGGCACAGAGAGTCGGCCGGGAGCCCCACGAGATCCTGCTGAAGCGCCAGGGAGAGCGGCCATTCAAGGACCACCTTACGTTGGAGGACTACGGTGTCAGCAACGGTGTGCAGATCGACTTGGAGGTTGACACTGGTGATTAAGGAGCAAGCATTGCGGATAAAGCACGATTCAGGTGGATGGACCGAAAGTCGGGGCTGAGGCTGGCTGCCTGAGAGGCTTGGAACGTCTGGGCATGCACCTCTACACGACTGATTTCACTTTGGCGTTATCGGAAGACCACGAAATCATGGGTTGAATGGTTGGAGATGAGGATACCCATTCTCGAACGACTTGCAAAGACTTGCGCAAAATGGCATTGTATACTCAGGTATTAAATTACGTGTAAAAAGCATTCCAACAACATTCATGCTTACATACTGCAAATTAGGTTGGGCCGTACCGCGTCGAATTCCTTGAACTCCTGCCTGCTTAGCTCTAAGATTCTCGCCTCAATCCTAACGATGAGGCCGCCTATGTTGCCTGCGGGTTTACTTCTATTTTTCACTACGATCGTCATCGTCATTGCTGTCATTATCTCTGCTGCCGTCGTCCTCGATCGAACTCATGAAATACACAGGAAGTAATGCTGCGCAAACACAGGAAAACGTAGGCGGTCCCTTAATTGCCTATTACATGAGCTGGGCATGAGCAAGACCTATGACATAGGCCGCCAGCCAGCACCATCGTAGACTGTTGCCATTGGTCACTTTGAAAGCAAGCGTCTCAGTTAAGGTCACGTGGCTCGCGCAAGACTCGCGTTTTGCCCCGCCCGGGCCTTCGCGCTTGCGACGCGCCCTTCACTTGACAATCCCCAAATCTTCGCCGTTGACTCAGAGAACGGAGCAGCTGCGTATTTATTCATCTAGTCATCCTTTCAACTTCCATATTTTGTCTTGAAAGATCAACATCATCGACACACGAAACATCCCCAACACCCTTCTCCGTCGCATCACCACAATGGCCAGAACCGCTGTCGCCCAAGCGTCGCCAGTAGCGCGCGACATCACTTCTTCCAAGATTCCTGAGGGCGAAGAGATGCAAATACAAATCGATCGCATCGCCGCCTCCCATCGAGGCACACAGTTCGAGAAGAGAGTCTGGACTGCCCTGTGCCAAGTACCCAGGGGTCACATCACGACATACGCCCTACTCGCCAACCATCTCAAGTCATCGCCAAGAGCTGTCGGTAACGCGCTGCGCCGCAATCCGTACGCGCCACAAGTTCCATGTCACAGAGTCATTGCCACTGGTGGAGATCTTGGAGGTTTCAAGGGCAAGCGGCCTAAGAACGGAGAGGGCATCACTCTGGATGAGAAGAGGTCACTTCTGCGGAAAGAAGGAATTAAGTTTGGGTCGAATGGCAGGATTTTGGGAACCCCATTCATGGCTTTCATTTGATTATTGACCAGACTCCAATCAAAATCGATTGCTCTGATGGATTCTGTGCCAAAAGCTTGTCGCGGTGACCTACGCAATCGTCGCCCCTTCTTATGAATGGCTCCGGGTAAAGTACAACTTTTCCTCGCAAAACTCAGCTAGTCGACAAAAGCATCAGCCAACCCCGGACTTTGAGTTGTCCGCATTGAAAGAGCTTCGGCGCTTTCCAGCGACCTGGAGGTGGGATTGCTTGCCTAATATGGCAAGTCATGAAGCAAGCTTCATGCAAGATCGCGGCGAGATTCCTTGGCGAAACGGCACAGGTCGGCCGTCACATACATACATCACCACTTATCGATCCTCCGATTGTCCGACTTCACCAAAGTTCTTCCTTCACTACAGTCAACTTCGTCGGCATGATTTCTGCACCAATGCCTTGCACTTGTTCAATTAGCCATTCCTTCCATGGCACCTTCGACTGTTAGCGGTATGCATCTTGATGGCATGCCCTCGAGAGCGCATTTTGGTCTCAAGCGCGAGCACACATGTTCCTCTCAGTAAAGGAAAATATAAAAGAGGCCATTTCTCAAGACTGGTTTTGATTTATCACAACCCCAGCTTTCTACATAGCAGACATGCGCTTCGAAACCGTCTTGGCCATCTCCTTCCTGACGTCTGCCACGGCGGCAGTCACGTTGCCCAGGCGCGATGCGACCTTCGAATCCGGCACCCCGGTAACCAAAGAGATCACCCTCCCAGACGGCCACACTCGAACTGCCACCTTCTTCGCCGAATTCACGCCAGAAGACAGTGCCGATGCCCCGGCTCCGATTTCTCGCAACCTTAACGCGAAGCGTGGCTGGACACCAAGTTCGTCGTTCTACGATTTATGTGGCGGCAGCTCTTTTACCAATAACTGGAACTCCAACGCCCCTCTTGTAGATGATTGCCAGTTCTTGCAACAATACTTCGCGAGCACTGGTGGCTACTTTCGAGTCGAAAACTCCGACCTCGATGCCAATGGTGTTTCGTGGTCGCGCTTGGTTTCCATCAACACTTGCGGCTTCTCGGTGCGGGCGAACCCACGCCCAGCGACGGCAGGCTACATCGGCAACACCGATGTCGCTGACCTGGTACGAGATTCCATCTCGGGATTCTCTCAGAACAGCCAAGTCTCAGTGGGCGGGAACACGGGATGTCAGGATGCTGACGGCAGCCAATGGCATCCGGATTGGCTCATTCAACGGTTCACTTAGGAGAAATGGATACTGTTCAAGAGGTGTCGTTGAACTGAAGTCGTGATGAGTTACGAGTCAGCTTGGTTGCACCCTGTTTAAGTTTCTAAAAATCCGCGATTCAGTCCGAGGGTAATATATCATCAGTGTCACACCCCGCAAATTGGCACATCGCCCCGCAAGCGTCGTGTGGAATTCCGCCCCCAAGAATGTCATGACCTCAATTCCATGTTGCATTGGCCTTACGGAGCGTGACTTTGCCAAGATGCGACTTTCGAACAGCTTCTTGTCCAGGCCACAATCACGTTGCTTGGTGAAAGTTGCCGGACTTCAACTTACGCATCTTAGTGGTGCTTGAAAGCCTACACAGCACCTGTGTTGGGTGCGCCGGTCACCGAATTGCTCTGAGAAACGACATCTGCGCTTTTCCAAGGGTGCAAGATCACTTGATCAAGAAAATGGTGCGGATTTCCACCTAATTGCTCACAAAGCGAACGAAAATAAGTGCTCGTATCGAGATGGCTCTCTGTCAGCGCCATGCACATGCCAGACTTTCACTCCCATATAATGAACCAGAAGCCTTGAGGTCTTCAACAGAATCCCGAGCACTTGCGACAAGCGCGCACATCAGGGGTCAAGATGAAGCTCACCGCCGCCTTCGCGAGTCTCCTCGCCACCCTCGCCGCCGCAGCCCCAACCCCTCAGGAAGACGACCCCGCCGTTGTGTTCGGCATATCGTTCACCTATGAGAATGGCACCTTTACCGACCTTTTTGACGTACCTGAGACGCTTTCAGGATATCCCGTCGGTGAGTCTACCTCAATCGAGCGCATCCCCGGAGCCGAGGCAAAGCGACCCCCTGCTGACACTTTTGACAGCCAGCAGCGGCATCGTGACAAACGTCTTCATATATCCTCCAGGCAACAGTCCCGCGCGCTGCGCGTTTCTCGAGCCAGAGCCCAGCAGACAGGGTCTCGGTGCGGTCTCGATCATTCATGCGACAACTATCGAGCTAAGTCCGCCGGGAGAAGTGGGCTTCGTGCAATGCAACAGGACGTAAGCCATTGGCTTGGCGCAGCACCGAGTCTTCCGCGACAGGGCCTGTGATAAGGGAACGCGAAGGCCTGCAGCAGAGCCTCAACTCTTTTGTGCGCCCACAATACACTTCGGACCCGAAGAAATCGGAAGGATAGATAGAACGATAGTCCCACCATCGGAATGAATAAGACATTGCGTCAGCCCAACAGACCGTCCACGTTGCGCACGAGCTCAAAACAGCCCTCACCACCGAGATTTGATCCCGGCGCAGTTGTCCACTCCAAGCCCACCAGCCCGCCGGCCCCTCATCCCGAACACACACACGTGCTGGCGTGGAGGAGACGAGGGGGCCCTTCTCGAAGCATGGGGCCGGGGTATTTTCCCTCTCTCCTGCAGAGCTCAGGTGTATCGGCAGCTACCGACTTCGGGACTCATCCGAGGCTAAGGAAGACGATACGGCGTGGTCGTACGCGGATTTACGGTTGTTGGTGACTCTGTTCGAAGGGTTAAACCAAATGTTTATCAATATCGCCGAAGTTATATGGTTCGATGTCGCCACCTGCAACGTTTTGACCTCCTCTTTTCGCCCCGGGCCGGTGACATCGCGGCCCTGCTAAGCTTCGGAGCAAAAGTCTGGATGTTTAGACGTTGGAGCCATTTTAGGCCATGCAACGGTGACGCTAGTGGGTGCTATTGGCCGAAAAAAGAAATCCCATTCGAAAGATTGGTTTTTCGTGGTGGTGTGGACGGGAGAGGCGGCAAAGCTGCCACCTGCATCTCGCATCGGCACATGTTGTCGTTGGTCCTGCGAAAACATGGCCGCCATCGCCGGAAGAAGGAACATGTCCCTGAGACTATCGAAAACCGACAGGAGAAAAAGAAAGGAGCGCCTCTCTTCGGGGACCGAATGCACCCCACACGCTTACGGACTGACATGCACATGTCTTAGCCAGCCTAGGTCTCTCCCTGCGTCAACTCAAAATAGACCACTCCATGACGACGAACGATTGAGATATTCGCGCCGCTAACACGAGCATGTTTGTGTGTGGCGTTCCGACGGCGTAGGGCACAAACCGTCAGCCCTTCCCGTCGCCAACGTTAATTCGGCTGGCTTCAACGTGGTTACGAAATTCTCAATGTTGGAAGCCAGTGCCCCGTTGAAGAAGGCTTGGAAGCCAGCATCAGGCCTGTGCTGCAGGAACAGGACGAACACCAGATGGAGATGGGGCCAGATCAGGGGGAAGGGCAAGGGTCGCATTCGCCGCCAACGACCTTTGCCAGGGCCGATTGGGGGCGCAACCGAGGTGAACTCCACGAGTCAGGGATCACTTATCGACATGTCTCCCACTTGCAGGGCAGAAGCTGCAGTGGCGGCCGAAAGAATTCAGCACCAACAGTGATTGAGTGAGCACACATCGAGTTGTTGCTGCGCATGTGTGTTGGACGTTGCGACCTGTCTTGTTCAGCTGTTCGTCCGATGCATACGATGCGCATCCCCTGAACAGCGCCCCCGGCACTTGGCGAGATTCGAATTTATGCGACGCCCCCAGTCATTTTCTTCCATAAACCTTCCAGAAGGCTGCCCTACGGATCGAACGACTGACACGCACGACTCATTTCCAGCGCCCAGCATCTAAGCCCCAAACCCGAACCGCTGGCCTCCAAATTGTCGGATTCCTTCAACCGCACGCACGAACCCGCCCAGAGAACCCTCGTGTCGATCTCCAGGATAGAGACCGAAGAACTCGAGAAAGGCTCAAGCGGAGCGCAATGCCAAAGGACCCCGGACCTTGCTTCAAGGAGAAAACAATGGGGACCGTAGCTCCGCAGGCTTACCCCGTGGCCGCCACACAATGCCGGACAAGCTGCCGAAAAGGGGATAAACCTAGTCACGGCCCTGGCGCCGCGGATTGAGAGTCTGCGGCCGGGAGGGAGATTGACAGCGTCCCCTTCCCCTCTGGGCCTTCGTCTACACAGCCCGGTCCAGATGTTCGCAGCTCTTGCTCCTGTGCCTGTGCCTGTGCCGCAATCAAGGAAGAACCAGTGAACCAACTGCCAACTGTGCATTGCTCCTGGGTCATCCAAGAAAGCCGGACCGTCTTCAATATAAAGACCATCCCGTCATGGCCCTCTCGCTTCATCTCGCCGTCAGGAGTCTTCCCTGCAGCAGCCTAGTCATTCCTTTAAACACCCTCTCCTCAAGGCTCTCCGCTCCTCCTCCAGCCCTGCCAAGATGAAGTCCTCCATCATCGCCACGGCCCTCGCTGCCGCGCCCTTCGCCGCCGCCGGTGTCCTTCCCAAGCGCGCCGACGACACCTGCCGTGTCCTCCCCGGTGATGCCGCCTGGCCTTCTACCGACTCGTGGAACACCCTCAACACCACCGTCGGCGGCAAGCTCATCGCGACTGTGCCCATCGGCTCCGTCTGTCATGACCCCAACTACGATGAGGCCGCGTGCACAGCGTTGCAAGATGCTTGGGTTCTTCCCGAGACGCAGTATGTCCAGGCCCCTCACAGTAAAACACCACAAAGGCGCAACCACTAACAAGCCCCAGCTTCCCCTCCTCGTCTTCCGTGATGCAGAGCTACTTCGCCAACCAGTCCTGCGACCCCTTCACGGACCGCACCCTTCCCTGCCTCATCGGCAACTACGTCCAGTACGCCGTCGAGGTCACCTCCGCCCAGGACGTCGTCGAGACCGTCAACTTCGCCCGCGACAACAACATCCGCTTCCTCGTCCGAAACACGGGTCATGAGTAAGCTTATTTCGTCCGGAAATTCTCTCCCACACTCCCGCTAACCCACTTGCCCCCTAGCCACCTCGGCCGATCAACCGGCGCCGGAGCCCTCGCCGCCTGGACCCACAAGCTCAAGGATATCGAGGTGACTACCTGGTCCGACGATCTCTGGTCCGGCCCCGCCATCAAGATGGGCGCCGGTGTTCTCGGCTACGAGATCACCGAGGCTGGCAAGTCCGCCGGCCTCGTCGTTGTCGGCGGCGAGTGCCCCACCGTTGGCCCTGCCGGTGGTTACATCCAGGGTGGTGGCCACTCCGCCCTCACCACCAACTTCGGTATGGCTGCCGACCAGACGCTCGAGTTTGAGGTTGTCACCGCCGACGGCAAGATCGTCACTGCCTCCCGCACGGAGAACTCTGATCTCTTCTGGGCCCTCAGCGGTGGTGGCCCTGGTACCTATGGCGTCGTCACCTCCGTCACCGTCCGCGCCTACCCCGATGCCAACATCGGCGGTGTCGGTCTGCAGACTGCCGCGTCCTACACTACCCAGGAGAAGTGGTGGCAGATGCTCGACTCCTTCCACTCCCTCCTCCCCAACATGACCGATCAGGGCGCCATGGTTGTCTTCCTCTACAGCAGCTCCATCTTCGCCATCAACCCCCTGACTGCCTACAACAAGACCGCCGAGGAGGCCAAGGCCATCCTTCAGCCCTTCCTCGACGTCCTCGCCGACCTCTCCATCCCCTACTCCTCCGCCGCCACCAACTACTCCAGCTACCGCGACCACTACGACAAGTGGATGGGCCCCCTCCCCTACGGCCACGTCGAGGTCGAGTCCTACAACTTCGGCTCCCGCCTCGTCCCCCGCTCCGTCCTCTCCGACACCACCTCCCGTGCCACTTACATCGACGCTATCCGCTACGGCGCCGACACCTACGGCGTTCTCTCCGCCGGTGTAGCCCTCAACGCCTCCGCCCCCGCCGGCGTCGACAACGCCGTCAACCCGCACTGGCGCGACGCCACCATCCACGTCCAGTACTCCACCGCCTGGAGCAACGACCCCGCCCAGTGGGACACCATGATCTCCGACCAGAAGCGCATGACGGACGACATCATGCCGCCCATCGAGGCCGCGACCCCCGGCAGCGGCAACTACGTCAACGAGGTCGACTTCAGGATCGACGGCTGGAAGGAGAAGTTCTTTGGCAGCAAGTACGACAAGCTGCTGGAGATCAAGCAGAAGTGGGATTCCACGGGTGTGTTCTACGCGCTCAAGACCGTCGGTAGCGATGTTTGGGACGTTGCCGCTGATGGCAGGATGTGCCGTGCATGATTATGATGGGATTTTGGGAGGCGTATTTGGGTTGTAGTACATATATCTAATGCTGACAGGGGCTAAAATGCTCTCATTCACTCGTTCACAAACAAGTCCTCTTACATGCAAAACGTGACCTCCCAAGTAACGGTATTAGATTAATTGAAATGAAAACCTAATGACGAAACAAAAACGCATCGAACTCTAGGACGTTCATCTATATGCATGACTGTATCGCTGATCCATCAAAACACCTCATGCTCATTCCGACAAATCCATGGTCCTATAATCTAAACCCTGACGACGCCAACATCTCTTATTTAGGGACTTCAAGCACAACACGAGCTAGCCCGTCTGGTGAGGTGATGCTGTGCGCGTGAAACTCGAGTCCCTGGTCGACTGTTCTCCCGGGGTTCAGGTTCATCACAATCTGACTCAAGGCAATCTTCAATTCGATTTGGGCAAAGCTAGCAGAGTGTTAGTAGAGCTCTAGGCCGTTGCGAAAAAGAAACTTGTAAACTTACTTTTGTCCGATGCAAGCCCTAGACCCATGAGAAAAAACGACGAGGTTGCGCTGCATGTCGTGAGCGTTCTCGGCGTCAATCCAGCGCTCTGGCTTGAACTTTTCGGGCTCCGGGAAGAAAGTTGCGTCGTTGCAGTAGAAAGAAGCCGAGGAGCAAACGTTGTACTATCGACCGTGTCAGTCACGATGCTAAGGAATGTCATGAGTTTCTGGAAACTTACGCCTTTAGGAAGGTAAAACCCATGGGTGTTGAGGCCCCCCTTGGGCACCTCACGGGGCCATCTGCCCCTGATCGGGATACTAATCCTCATGGCCTCTTTGATGCACGCTTCCAGAAGGGGGATCTTCTCCAATTGTACAACATCCGGCTGCTCATTAAGAGAATCGGGGAAGTTGCTCAGTAACTCTGTCTGGAGGTTGCTCCACAGGTCAGGCTGCTCGTTGAGGTGGTAAATGGCGGTGGTCAGGACCAAAGCAGTTGTCCCCGTGCCTGTGAACCCACATGGTCAGTGACATTTCTATAGATACAGTCTGACAAATAGAATGAGTTGACATACCAGCGCCGAGCATCAAACTCCCGTTCTGCACCAAGCGTTGCGGTGTAATGTGAATGCCGTTGCTCTCAGCGCGGGCAACCATGCTGTCGAACATGATCATCCCAGACTCCTCTTCCTGTTGCTCCTTCTTCTCCTGGAGACGATCGAGGGCCTTCTCCGCTCCCTGTTCCTCAGAGTCAGCATATCAACATCAGCGTCTACGAGAAATCAACTCACTTGGTGAATTGGTCCAAACCCGAAGGACATGAACTTCTGAACCACGCCAAAGATGGGCTGCAGCAACGGAAACTGCTGGAAGAGCACTACCAGCGGCGCGAAGGTCTCGAAACCGACAAACAAGGGGTGATGGAAATCCTCCGACTCAAGCGCCCCCGCCGTGGATCCAAAGCTGAACCCAGAGACGGTGTCGAGGGTAAGGCACTGTGTTGCATGCCACAAGGGAATGACACGACCTGCCTTCGCATAGCTCCGCAACTGCTTCACCCACGCAGCCACATTCTCGTACATATTCTTCTGGTAGCCGACGAGGTTGGCGCGGGAGAAGGCGTGGGACATGAGGCGCTTCTCCTTTGCGTGGACCTCCTTGTTGGTCTCCGAGAAGACGCTCGAGTCCGGGCTGTGGAAGGCGTGGTAGTAGTACTTTGACTTTTGAAACTTTGTGTTTTGGGAGTAGATTTCTTTGTGGAAGATGTCGATGTCGTGGATGGAGACCTCGTCTGGTGAGATTCTGACTACTGGGCCTATGAGTTGGGAATTAGTATGACGTTTAGACGCTGGGTGACAGCGATGAGGACTTGCCGTATTTCTTGTGAAGCTTTGAGAGGTCGTTGCATGCGTGACCCTTGAAGTCGGAGTAGAAAAGCCATAAAGAGGTCGCCCCAGCGAGTTTGGGGCCTGGGATCTTGGCTAGGGGGTGGAAGAAGATGTTGTAAATAGTGCGTAGGATGAGATATGAAAGAGCCAGCGCAGCACACCCGCCAGCTAGCATAGAATGGGAACTTGTGAAAGGCATTTTTATTCAAATTATGAGAAAAGCTTGTGTGATTGCGGAAGCGTTTTCAGATGATTTTAGGTGTTGGAGTTAACTTGTGTTGATGAGGCCTACTGTCAAAATCCAAGGGCGGAACGCCAAGCTTTTTATTTACAATTTTTAAGAGCAACTCAACGCACATTCTTGCTGTAGACGTCATTCAAGTGAATTATTCTGGATGTCGAAGAAAGACGATGCAAAGCTCTTGAGATCGTCTTCAAGATGGTGCTGAGTGGCTTGCCTTCGGGCCGTGTGTAGTCCCCGGCGATAGAACATAGATCTCGCGGGCCGAACACGTCTTTCGGCCAACGGCCGCTGCTGCGGCCGTGTTTCCCTTCACAAGTGTCTCTGCAAGAGGGATCGACGTCTCGAAAATGGACATCGGCGGTCGGAGCTTGAGTGGCCGACCATGCAGTCGGAAACACACTCATACTCTGGCGTCTGAGAGGCGCTGTCGCTATGAAGCCGCCAGCACGTCTAGCGCCCATCACGCGCAAGCGCCGCTGGCGATCAACGGGGAGTTGGAGGAATGCGAACCCTTAGTCAGCGGCGAATCTGTGATATGCTTAAGCAGTTGCAGTTTTGGTGTCGGGATGAGTTCGAGACCGTCTGCTCTGACGTCATCCAGAGATGGCAGTGTGTTTGTTGTATGAAGTCTAACTTGACAACATCGGACCGTGAATCCGAACTCGCTCATCTGATGTCTTTAGACAAGGACATAATAAAATCACGGCTGTTTATTAGCAGCGGCATTGTGCAGTGCCCATGTGATGATCAGCGACTTGTATCTTCTTGTTTGGAGCTCTGAAGGTGTCCTTTGTGAATGCTCTAGTCAGTATTCGAAGCAGCTCCGCTATGCAAGTTCTCGTATCTCCATGTAGAACTCCGCGAACACTTCCAATAAATTGTTTTCTCCCGTTCTGACCAAAAGCCTCGTATAAACCCCAATTACATCAAAAGCAGTCACTTACACTCACCTGGTGCCCCTCGATCTTCGGTAGGCAGCCGCAAGTGCACGATCTCCATAGAGCCTCATGCAGTGCACCAAACACCTCGACAAACACATACTATTCATGATCACCCGTCCCGCCCGGAATCGTCATCTCACCTCACCTCAAACACTGCTTACGGCTGTCCAGGCTCACCGAGTGCCCAGACAGGCTTGCTGCATATAGCCCCCGCACGTCAGACGAGCAGAACAGCCACCCCAACCCGCCCAATCCAGAATCGTCGTGCAGTCCAAGGCGGTTCCCCCCCCGTTTCCCCCCCGTTTCCCCCCGTAAGCCGCCCGCCAAGGGTGCCGGCGAACCAGTCAGCAACTCCCGGAAACGAGCCCGGCAGCCTTGGTGAGAATGTCGGTATGCTTAACAGCAACCACTCGTCCTCGACCTCACCCGTAGCCTGGTCGGGCGGCTGACATGCACGTTGCCTTGATTACGTGTTTCGTGATGCGGATACAGCAGAACGTGATGTGAGCGTAACGATGTGAGCGTAACGTGGTAAAAAGGGGGGGACGGAAGGAGCTACTTATACAACCAGAGACATGCACGGTCTGAGAGAGAAAGGATCCGGTTGACTATGACATTTCCACCTCGCATTTTCTTCAAGATGAGCGGCTGCACCCAATCTCATAGCTTCTTCTTCGGGCACTTCACCCGGCGCCTCTGCCCTCGCTGCATGGAGCCCTTCACTTCGCAACATGTCTGCCTCCAGGAGCAGAGCCTTGTGTGCGGGAGTAAGTTGACCCGCCGCAACTGCTGAACGATTCAGTAAGTTTGTCTCCGAGACTGAGGAGTGTGGGGTTTAACTCACTGACGTTGAAGTTTGTCTTTGCTGCGGGCGCCGTCAAAACTTTCACATCGGTAACGACCAACCTCTGGCTGGTTTGCACAACTCTGTCTCGTGTCTTTTACACTGGCGTCTAGGTGTGTCAGTCCTGAGTCTTGAACTGTTAGCTGGGACTGATTTCCAGTGTCAAGTACCGAATGTGATTCTTCCACTTGGGAGCAGCAACAGCAGGTTCTGTGCGCACAATTATAATGTCGGGGGTAGTTTCTCTTGTTTGGGGGAGTTTATCAAGCAACATGAGGCTTAATGGAAGCTCCATCGTTTCTGTTGACTTGCCTTCAGTTACCCATGCCATGCTCCTAGGCAGGTAGCAGTTTTCATCACATCATCTATACCAGCATATGGTCTCTCTCAATTCAAATCGTGGGTATTATCGTCTCATTCCAGGTTTTTTGTATGCCGGCCCAAAGTCATGCTATGTATTGTACAAGCGTAAGCCACGCCACCCGACACCCCAGACCATGCCAACCGCCCGTAAACCGCAAACCCATAGGGGAACCGAATGCCTATATGTTCATTAACAACATCCCCCTACCCAATACCCTAGGCCTTGACACCGATCAAAGCACTTGCAGTAAATCACGTTGCGTAGGGCGTCGCCATGCCTCATTCATAAGATTTCGTCGGGAGACACGCGGCGACGCGTAGGAATAAGACCCCATTGACTGTCGCCGGGATGCCCGAAGACGCCGTCGAACAGAGCGCCTCTACGACTCCTCGTTGCGACGAGGTCCGCGCATCGAAACGGAACCTCCACGCTGGCCGCCGCGACCACGTCCACCACGACCCTCGCCGCGGAAGCCACCACGGCCGCGCCACTCGCCACGGCCTCGACCACGGTGACCAGAACCACCCTCACGACCGCGGTTGCGTCCCTGAACCTGATGAAAGCCATCGTTAGGGTCAGCAGCGGCGGGGGCAGGAGCCTGAATAGAGTTAGTCAAACCCGTCAGGGCACGGCTGGACAATCTACAAACCTCGGGCTGAGCCTCCTGGTGCTCGGGCTGGTCGTCAGCCCAGGACTGGGTGTTGGACACGACAGCAGGGGTGGCCTCGACGCCAGTCTCCGTCTCAGCGGGGTCGCGGGGCACGGAGACCCATTCTTGGGACTCGGAGAGGCTGTTGTCGTTCTGGTCCCATCTCTCGCCGGCAGCGTTGCCAGAGCCGCTGGTGATGTTAGCGTTGGCAGGGCTCTCGATGTTCTGCTCGGGGTGGCCGTTGGTCAGGGCAACATCATCGCCAGCCTCGATCTCGTTCACGGTAGCGTTGGCGACGGTAGGATCGGTAGCAGGCTCGGCGGCAGCGGTTTCGGCCTCGACAGCGGCGGCCTCGTCGTAGGTGACCTTGAAGGCCAGAGAGGCCTGCTTGACCTGCGCAACTTGGAAGGGTTAGCATGATCAGCAAGGACTCATCTCGGCGAGAGGCTTACAAGTGGTGTTCAGCTCCTCGCCAGCGACTCCGTAGGTCTTGTCGTCGGTGCCATCAATCAGCTTCAACATGGCGGCAACGGCGTTATCGTCACCGGCATAGATAGCCAACAGGGTTCCCTCAAGAGCTGCGTTCTCGTCGATAGTGGCGTCAGCCTCCTCAGATCGGCGGGCAGCGGCGAGGCGAAGGAATTGCGATAGAATCAGGAGCTTGCTGTGAATAGACTGAGAGGAGTCACCCTCGAGCTTGGCCTTGACCTCGGCAACGGCCTCGGCCTTCTCCTTCTCCAGTTTCTCAGCAAAGGCCTTCTCCAGCTCAGCCTTCTCGTTAGCAGCACGAGTACGGTACTCCTGGTCGATCTTCTTGTACTGAGCAAGCTGCTCCTCGTATTGTTGGGCCTGAGCCTGGAGAGCTGGCTTCTTCAAGTACTGAGCCTTCTGGTCGGCGTTAATAACGCGCGACGCGACAAGCTCGTCAAGGGTCTTGTTGGCATTCTCGGCGATCAGGCTGTCAATCTTGGAGGCATTGGTCTGTAGGAGAGGGTGTTAGCGGGGAGGCTTGGCGCAGAGAGGGGAAGGAGAGGCACGAACAAGCTTCTTGTTGGTGTTGCGGAGGTTCCTGAACACGGTAAAGAGTTAGAACAGTAGACCAGAAGCATCAATTGACGGGTAGTGCGCACTTCTGGAGCTCGCGAATGTAGGGGCTCTCGCCGGACTCATCGGAGCCGTCAGCCTTCTCGGGAGCGGGAGAGGCAGTAGGAGCAGGAGACTCGGTGCGCTCAATGGCCTTCGCCTTCTTCTTCTTGGCGGACTTGGATTCGGACTGAATCGCGGGGTTCTGGACGGGAGAGGCGGCCATGTTGAAGCTGGGTGGTATGGCAGTCAACAACACAGTCGGGGTCGCGTGAGCTCGAGCTTGGTGGGATTTTTTCCGGGTGACGTGGTAGCCAGCTATAATAGCAGGCGTGCGCAGGTAAGATGGATGAACAGGTTATTCGATGGGTGATGATGGAAGGCCGACCCTAGGATCGAAAAAGATACTTAGGGTGAAGGGATGGTGATGGGGAGAAGTGCAGGTCAGGTCAGGTCAGGTAGAGCTGTAGGTGAGGTGAGCAAGATTTGGTCGGGTGCGATTTTTGGATGTTTGCGAGAGCTAGGTGACCTGGAGAGCGGGACGGGAGGCTAAGGCCGATTCCGTGAGGCCAGGTAGGTAGGTAGTGAGGTCAGGTCCGGTAAGGCAGCTGAGGTGCGCTGAGGCTAAGTGGGCTCTAGGGGCCCGACTGACACTGAGACCCCTGCACGGCGGCCGGCTGCGGGCTCCTTCCCTCCTCCTTCCCTTACGCCCCCCTGCATCCACTGTCTCCAGCTGGGTTCTAGAACTGAGAGGAAGAAAAGGTACATGATGAAGTACCGACGGCAAGACGGGTGCCTGGTTTCAGCAGCAATTATCAGACCAGCAGATAAGATGGTTTGAATGGAATTTGGTTGCCGTCTCACTTGGTTCGATCGCTGTGGAAGAAAACGCGGAGCACTATTGCGGCACTCAATTGCATCAATTGGATGACGTACAAGACAGGGCAGCTAACCAACGCCCATGGGTAAAGTGTAAAGTGACTTCCATGCCCGTTTTTAATCCGTACATGGGCGCTAATCCCCCGCATTTCATCTGCGCCATGCTCTGAGCCCATCTCGTGACTGGGAGCACCCGCCCAGCGTTTGTTTTCATTGCACGCAACTGCCCATTTTCCAACCATCTTCTCTCCTAGGGAATGGTCTGATTTCAAAGCCGTGCAATGCAGCCATCCAAGGTTGACAAGACTATTACTCGTCTTTTCGGATGAACCGACGCTTACCGGCCTTTGTTGATGGATGTTTTGCCAATGGACATGGTGGTTCCGAAACAGAACAAACGCCCAATCATAGGCATGCGGCTTGCCGGTTCATGGATTTTCTCCGACTCACCACGCAGCAACCAATCCGGACGCGCCTGCAGCATGCTACCCCAAGCGTGGCATTTGCTGCGCTCAATAATCCTGACTGCTGTGCAGCGCTCAAATGAAAAGCTGCTCCGGGCGACGTCAAACGCGCCGATTGTTTATACGTATATAGTGCCACGCGAAACTCGGTCGGGCAATTTCTGGGATCGGTTCTCGATGGGTTAAGACTGATTCAGCCCTTGAATTTGGTCAAAGTGTCCTATTGAACCTATGTCAGCCTCTGTGTGAAACCCGTAGATGGTTGGCGCCTGAATGAACTTACCGCGGTGACCTTCTTGACGCTTCTAGCGGTGATGCCCCTTTCCCCGGACTTCTTGGACTCGATGGCCGCTTCTTTGACGAGACTGGCAAATGTGAGCAAGTCAGATTTTCTCAGCGATTGCAGGGTATGCTCACGTCTGCATGAAGAGGACGTAGTCGAGATAAATCTGCCAGCAAGTCAGCGGCGCGTCGCGACGCGTCGGAAAGCAGTCAACCGACCATGACGTCCACATTCTTGCTGAGGTTGCAGTTCGAATGCGCCTTGACAATCTTCTTGACCGTACCGCGAGGATAAGCCTTCTGGCCGGGCGCCATGATGACTGTCGACGAGCGAGGGTATTGCGTTGTTGTGAAGATGTCAAAGTAAGGTAGATTCGCTGAGGTGAGCTCTGTGTCGCAGTTCGGTGTGACGTTCCGAGGGTGGGGGGACGCTGTTTGTTTTGTTTGGGGGCGGCAGTTCCCGAGGTGAAGACACGAGCTCGGAGCACACACCTGGTGCTGAGAAGCAGTGCATGACCCCGCCGCACTGTGTGCAGCTACTGTGACCCTCCTTTTGAGCTTTTTGGGAGCTCCTGCGTCAGTCGTCAACCGCCAGGAGCATCGCCAGCACCTTTCCGACCGTAACGACGAGTCGCATCACATACCACAAAGATGCTGTCAAGGCGCATGGTGAGCCTCGATATCTAGAAGACGTTTGACAGAGTTTCACGCTAACTTCATCTCACAGCTCAGCAAGGCCGACGAGGAGGCCATCGGCGACGAGGTCGAGGTCCGCAGGGAGGACCAGGACAAGATCAACAAGTTCAGCCGTCTGCACTCGCGCGAGCTCGGTATCGAAGATGAGCTGAAGAACAAGAGTGTCAGTGGTGTTATCCTGTGGCATCGGTGACCCCCAGCTAATCTCGAGCCGACATGCAGAAGGAGAAGGAGGAACTCGACGACCTCAACACAGAACTGGAGCTCGCCGACGAGGACGAGGCCGTGCCGTACGCAGACGAACCCTTCCGGCGAGCACATCAAACGCATGCACTGACACGAGCGACAGATACAAGATTGGCGACGCCTACTTCCACGTCCCGCAACCCCAGGCACTCGAGATGCTTGAGAAGGCATCGTCCAAGATCGAGGAGGAGGTTGAGGAGCTGGAATCCAAGCTGGAGACAATTAAGGAGGAGATGACCCAACTCAAGGTCGAGCTGTACGCCAGGTTCGGGAAGAGCATCAACCTCGAGACATGAATCAAGCACAAATTGGAACGACCAACAAGGCCTTTCGCACACATGACCCCGCCCAGCTACAGGCACAGACAGCCAACGTTGAATTTGATGGGACACGCAAGTAGTCCGCTGCTGCAACAGCCAGCCATCGCAGAAAACCCTGCACCAACAGACGATTCGCGAGCACACCGCTCCGAGGCCCAAGGGCCGGGCCAGGCTTCCCGCTGCAACATTTCACGAAGCGCAGGACTAGCAGCTGCATATTCTAGACCCGGTCTCGTGTGTGACGGCATCAAATGGGCTACTGCGAATCGGCCTAAAACCATCGGGCTACCTAAAAGATGCCGAGTGACCGCCAAATGGAGGGGCGGCCCCGGGGAATACGCCGGAAAAGACCCTCCACCAGCACGGCCGGATGAGGCATGCTGTGGGTCAGACACTTGCGGTTCGGCTCCGATGTGGTCGATGACCCAATGAATTGCCACGCCCTTTGCGCCATCTAGCCTCTCCCCCCATTCCGTCAGCGATGACGGGGATAACGATTCAATCTGTTCTGTTACACCCGGCCCACTCACGATGCGCCCTCAGTTGCTTGAGTCTGAAAAGGTGGTGGAAACAAAGGCTAAAACGTCTCAGTCCACAAGTCTAGAAGGGTGATCACCCACATGCAGCATGCAGACACCCGATCTTCGGGCCCCATGTTCCCCTCGGGCTCATTATTCATCCATTTGCATCTTAATAATGGCCTCGAGCCCTCCCCCTCAGTGCCCTTACTATGAAAACCCCAACGCACACTTGAGGCCATTGCCAAGAGGTTGCGTATTCACCAACGGTTCGTAATGTCACATAGCAGCGAACCCAGAGAGGACGTAGAAAGCGGACTTCCGTCTCTTGAACGTGAGTCCAAGAATGCGTGACCATTGCTGCCAAATCTGATCTTCGTAGGGAACCGCTCGTCCTTGACCGACGCCGTCAGGAGGATAGACGAGTATGATGCCCGTGAAAGATACGAGGCTCGCTGCGAAGAGCAGGGCCTTGACGACGAGAAAGGTGGCAGTCCAAACTCATCGAGCGACGAAGATGAAAAGACGATAGTGTCGTGGGAGGAGAACGACCCTGAGAACCCATACAACTGGTCAAATGTAAGGTGCAGCATCTTGGCTCAACTACACTGCTAACGCAGATTCTAGAAGAAAAAGTTCTTCATCCTCTGCTTGACAATGATGCAAGTCATCAACAGCACGCTGGGCTCAGCACTCCCTTCCAACGCAATCCCCTTCATTACCGCAGAATTCGGCATCACAAATCAACAGGCACAAGTTCTCCCCATCTCGGTCTACCTGATCGGCTATGTACGTAAAATCCATCAGCTGTCCCATAACTGTGGCTAAGTGAGGAATGGCAGGTTTTTGGCCCCGTCCTCTGGGCTCCTCTGAGCGAACACATCGGCCGTCGTACCCTCACCATCGTCACCTTTGTGATGTTCACCATCTGGACAATGGCCTGCGCTCTAGCCCCGAACTGGCCCTCTCTTCTCGTCTTTCGCCTCTTCGTCGGTGTCTTCGCCAGTTCTCCCATCGCAATCGTGACAGGCATTCTGGCCGACATCTACGGCAACCACGAAACCCGCGGCCGTGCAATGACGGCATTCATGGTGGTATGTCTCCCCTCAGCTCCCCTATTCGAGGCTTTTTCCAATGCTTTCCCAGATGACCACTTTCGGCCCTCTCTTCGCACCCATAGTCTCGGGCTTCTGTTCCACATCAATCGGCTGGCGATGGTCCTTCTGGGTGGCGCTCATCTACGCCGGCCTCACCCTCCTCCCGCTCGTCTTCCTCCCCGAAACCTACGGCCCCGTCCTCCTCGTCCGCCGGGCCCGCAAGATCCGCAAAGCAGACCCCTCGCTCGCCGCCTCCGTCGTCGCCCCGTCGGAGCTCGAGAGGACAGACTTCAAACAGCTCGCGACCGTCGTCCTCACCCGCCCGCTGCGCATGATCTTCTTCGAGCCCATCGTCAGCTGCACCTGCGCCTACCTCGCCCTCGTCTACACAATCTTCTACATGTCCTTCCAGGCCTTCCCCATCATCTTCCAGAAGCTCTACGGCCTCTCCCCCGGGGTGGCGGGCCTCGCCTACCTCCCCATCGGCGGCGGCGCCCTCCTCGCCGTGCCCGTCTTCCTCGCCTGGGAGCGGTGGCACCTGCGCGCGCAGGCCGACGGCCACACCTGGGCCAAGCAGGAGGAGTACCGCCGCCTGCCGCTCGCCTGCGTCGGCGGCCCGCTCTTCTTCGTCTCCCTCTTCTGGCTCGGCTGGTCCGCGCGCGACGGCGTCAGCTACGTCGTGCCCATGCTCGCCGGCCTGCCCTTCGGCGCGGGGTTCATGCTCATCTTCATCGCGCTGCTCAACTACCTCACCGACGCGTACGAGATCTTTGCCGCGTCCGCCAACGCCGCGGCGTCGACGAGCCGCTCGCTGCTTGCCGTGGTGCTCCCGCTCGCGACGACGCCCATGTTCAACAGGCTGGGCATCGCGGGGGCGTGCAGCCTGCTCGGCGGGCTGAGCGCTGTCATGTGCGTCATCCCGTTTGTGTTTATATGGAAGGGCGAGGAGATCCGTGCCGGGTCGAGATTCTGTATCGCGCTGAGGGAGAGGAAGGAGGAGATGGAGCGGAAGGTCGAGGCGCAGCGGCGGCGGGAGGAGATTAGGAGGGGAGCTCTGAGGATGAAAGAGGAGGTATGATCTACGGGTGGATTGGACTGCAAAGCATCGAAGCGAGTGCGGTACTCAATCGCAGAAGAATGGCCATGATCCTGAGCGATGGCATATCGACTGGGTGCATAATAGGGCTCTCGAAGTGCACTGGCACTCACGATCCAGGAACAGGATGTTCCAAAATCCATGAGGATAACATACAGAGCGGAGCCACATCAACAAGCTGCCAAAAGATGACTGGAAAGATCATGATAATTCATGATGAGAAAGATGATGATCCAGTATTTAGAACAACACGGCAGACATTAAGAGCTTTCCAAAAAGAAGACATGCAAAACAGACATTTAGACAAGGAACGACCCAATGAACGATTTCATCAAGTTTGAGAATCGACGGGAACAGCCGAGGTGACCTGCTCTCGGAACCAGTCACTCCATTCCAGTTGCAAGACAAACGCCGGGTTGCTTGCAGACTGTGCCTGCCCAAACAGGCAACTCATGTTTCATGTCTCAGAAGTCAAATCTCACTTCACCTCACTTGACCCGGCTCACTTACACGCAAACATCTCACATTCGCTCAGACTCGCAAGGCAAACTTCGTGTCGGCATCAAACAGATATCTCATTCATGGAGGGAGAGAGCATGATTTCACCAAACCTCATCCCCATTGATAGCAAAAGTATATACAAAAGAACTGAAATTTTCTGGATTCTTCTTTGCAAAATCGGACACACACAACGCGCACGCCATAATGCAAAAAAAGCGAGAAAAATGCAAAATGCTTTCCTTCCCTCTCGATGGATTCGAAAAGACCCGTTTGATAAAAATACCAGAAACACCCCAAAAGACACGTGGACTGGCCACGCCCGGTGTCGTCCCTTTTTGCCCGCCCCTCTCTCTTCTAAAAAGGATTGTCGCAACCACAAAGGAACAGCCGAGATATAAGCAGAAAGTTCTTCTCCCCCCCATATATGTATATCGTGTGAAACATTGGTGTACACTTGTTTTCGAAAAAGAACTTTCGCTTTATTTTTCACGGCCCCAAAGAATTGTATACAAGACAAATGTGGTGAAGAAGGATAAAAATGTGTTTGTTCATGAATCATAGATTCTTCTCATAAAAATGATAACTTGACATGCGGGGGGGGAATCTACATCAAACACTTTAGAAGAGCTTGTTGGAGCGGCGGTAGGCGGGAGCGCCGGTGGGCTTGGCGCTGCCGGCGCCGGGGGCGGTGCCGTTGGTAGGGAAGGGGGCAACGGTGACGGTGGTGGAGAGGGTGACAACCTCCTCCTCATCGGCGGGGCACTCATCGTCGTCCTCACCGTCATCAGCGGTCTCGGTGGTGGTGGGGGCAGAAGCAGAGGCGGTCTTGCTGGGCTCAGCAGCACCGCCGTTGTTGCCAGAGCCAGCGCCGTTGACGGGGGCGGAGGGGGTGGCAGAGGCACCACCGATGGTAACGTAGACGGTGGAGGCGGGGACGGTCACGGTGACCTGGGCCGGGCAAGAGCACTCGGCGTCAGCGTTGTCAGAGCCGGAGCCGGAGCCGGGGGTGCCGGAAGCACCAGGGCGCTTGATGGTCACGGTGCGGGTGCCAGTGGAGGTGGCAGTGGTGGTAGTAGTGGGCTCCTCAGAGCCGACGGCACCAGTGACGGAGCCGGCAGCGGGGACAGAGGCGGAGGGCTTGACGGCACCGTCGGTGGCAGGCTTGGTGACGAGAACGGTGGACTCGATGGTGGTGGGGACGGCGGTGGTGACGACGGAAGCGGTGGAGCCCTTGCCAACGGTCATGGTGAGGGTCTTGGTAGTGACGATCTGAGTGACGGTGGTCTCGACCTCGCCATCGGCGGGGCAGTCATCGTCCTCATCCTCATCGTCGCCAGCGGGAGGGCTGGTGATAGTAGGGTCCTGGGCAGAGTTGGTCTGCGAAGGCACGCCGGCGGCGGGGGGAGCACCGCCAGTGGTAAGAGGAACACCGGCCGGGCCAGTGGGAGTGGCACTGACGGCGGGAGCGGTGCGAGTAACACCGGGGAGGGAGCCGGTGGAGTGCTCCTGGACGAGGGACTTGGAGATACTCTCGGCCTCGGAGACGGGGCAGACGGTCTCGGTCAGGTGGACGACGTTGGTGACGACGTAGGTCTGGAGGTCAGAGGCAGAGAGGGTGGCGCTGCGGGCAGGGCAGTTGGTAACGGTAGGGGCGCAAGAGGTGATGGTAGCGACCTCGGTGACCTCGACGGTGAGGGTGGTGTAGCCGGGCTGAGCGGAAGCGGTGGAGTTGTCGCGGCGCCAGTGGAAGTGGCGGGGCTGGTGAGCGCTGGCGCTGGCGAGGGTGGCCATGAGGCCGACGGCGGCAACGGTAGACTTCATCTTGAATGCTTGGATTTGAGGGTTTCTCGGATAAATCTCCAACGGGATAGATATGTTCGGTATCGAGGGGGTTCGTAAAGGGGCGAAAGATCAATTCCGCGAATGCTGGTTTTCAAGGTTGTGGCTGCAAGACTCAGTTGCGCTAAAGAACGAATGGGATACTCGATAGTGAGCGTCGGTTTGTGTGAAGGAATGTAAGGTGTCCGAGGACTGACAACGAAAGACTGTGGAGAGTAGAGAAAAGAGCAAAAGCGCGGGTGAGGGAGGGAAGGGAAAGAAGATATTTAGAAGGGGAGGAGGAGGCCAGAGTCCTTTTAGCCCGTGGAGCAGCATGTGGATGGACGGTGGTGGATGTGAGTGAAGTGACATGGGGGTGTGAGCAAGCTGGTCCAGGGTCAAGGGGGGGCGCGGACGTGGACAGCGAACGGTGGTGGACTGGACTGTAGGCTGTGGATAGGATCTCAATCCTCGGAGGAGGAGGAGGCTAGGGTGCCTAGCAGGAGGGAGGGGCCTTACTGGAGCCAGCTTAGAGCCGTGGGCCCTTCATCTTGGGGACCGCGAATGCCAGGAGTGACAAGGCCAGAGAGTTAGATGGACTTTTGGAATTGCAGGTCCAGGGTCGCCTTTGAGCAGGCAGGCCGAGGCCACTCACACCTTGACTTGCATGCCAGGTTCAGGTTCTGGTTCTCGCCAGGCACCGCGGCGCAGGCGCATCGCACCGCATTAGGGGTGGGCCGAATATGGAGCCAAACGCTTGCTTGGCCTACATAGAACGACATGGGTTTTTGGCTGTGGAAGCAGGGCAGGCAGAGACGGACCTAGGGGCCGCACCAAGCAAGCACACGAAGGGGAGGAGGAAAGAGGGCAGGAGTGAGACTGTGAGACTCGGGGTCGAGGACGCCAACCGTGGAAACGGTGGTGGTGGTGGTGGTGGTGGTGGTGGTGGTGGTGGTGGTGGTGGTGGTGGTGGTGGGGGTGGCGGCACGTCTCACCCTCACTCTCTGGATGTTC
>JAKMWT010000393.1:0-46721 GCA_025327155.1 Colletotrichum sp. SAR 10_75 | reverse complement strand
GGGGCGGTCATATGCACCGTCGACGAGTTTAGACCTGCATCGGCTATCCGAGACCAAGCAAGTTCGTTGAAGCCCAGAAAGCGGAGATGATGACTGGTTATGCACTTTCGGACGCATCCCTCCGGCCGTATGCACCCTTCTCATGCACCTTTGAAAATGGAGCGTGTCCGATCGATAAAGTGATATGACCAACCCTGCGTACCTAGCTGATGCTGGAAAACACGCCTGCAATATCTTAGTACCGTTGTGGTTCTTCGGACGCACCTTCGGACTCGACAAGATCGCTGCGTCTGAAGACCCCCAGCCAAGGCGGCATCGACCCAACACTGTTTTGCTTGGGCATGACAACTTCAGATTGAGCCTCTGCCCGTTGATTCCCGTCAACGCGACTCATCATTCGGAAGTTCAGCGAACTGGCGTAACAGTGCTGAAGGGCGGGGAACTCTGCTGTTTGGTGCAATCGTCACATTGGCACGTGCAAGGCTTTTACATCATCTGCTGAGGTCGAGAAACACCCAGCCAAAAAGTAATCGACCTTGGTACGTTCTCTTTGTTGGGGCCGCAAAGCTTGCAGGTCGAACAAAATCGGTTTTCCAAAAGTTCGACCTGCACCGCTAAAGGCAACAGTGGAGCTACCCCGCACGCGGAGCGCAGTCCGCAGTACGTACCGCAGCATTGTCCCTGCCTTTAAATAGTGGGTCCACCCTCAACCCGTCACACTCTTTCCTGGTGGGATTCTCAAGAAAGAAGTCTCATGATAAAGCTGCAGTAATAACTGGTCTTTTCAGTTGGTATGAAGGAATGGGCTTTTTGTCCCTTCCTTTTTTTGATTGAAAGCGCGGCAAAGACGTCATTGTCGCGCTGCGGGTTGGGCCTTTCACGTTCTTCTGATTCGTTTGACTTGAGGAACCCTTTCCACGTCCCCAGCTTTTTCTACTCGGCCGCAGGTGCCCTTTCCCTTTTTCCCTTTTTGGTCACTTTTCAGCTTTGGCAGCGACGCCCTCCAAGGTTGATCCCACTTTGACGGCCCACGCCTTCCGTGACACAAACCATCGCCATCTGAGATTCGTCCGCCGACCGAGGCTGCCCATCAAACCCCACCTTCCCTCGCCCACGCTGCTTGACTCTCCTCCCAAGTCACGAACCACCTCCACCACCACCATCCATGCTCGATCCCTGCGAGAACACACGACTCGGATCCGAGAACGTCTGCAAGATCCCGTCTCGTTGAGTATCCCACATTTGATGGATCGTCTTTCGGCTTCGGTCCGTGCCAGCTTGGAGTCATTCCGCTTGGGCAGACACGAAGCTTGGGAGAGCCTCGCCGAGACCATCCAGCCAACTCCTTCCAACGGATACGCGTCGCTGCATTCCGTCACATACGAATACTTCTCGGCGCCAGAGCAGACCCCAGCCAGGCAGACCATACTCGGATTACTCGGTCGCCTGTACCACGACCACTGCGAAAACCTTCCGCAGAAGCAAAAGTCCGGCCTGACGCAAGCGAGCAGAAATTGGAATGTCACCATTTGGCATTTCTTCCTAGCCCTCGGCCCTGACATTTTGCGATCCCGCGAATCCTGCCTGGCCATTGTGCGCATGTCCAAGCGCAAAAATCTCGACTTCCACACGTGCATTGCCCAGATCCACGCCCAACGCATAGAACGCTTGAAGAAGATTGCTAGATCGACGTCCCTCGACACCGCCGGCAAGGTCAAGCCTGCAGACATCATAGCCGCTGAAAGCTCCGACGGCGAAGAAGAAAAGACACCAAACGCTTCCGACACAGACATGGCGTCTTCCCCGATCTTGGGCGCAAAGGCAAGTCGTGCCCGCAAACGCAATCCTGACCGTTCTCTCGCTGACATGCAAGAGACAGATTCCGGAGATTTCCCTCGAAATTGGCGTGGAATCGACAGAAAGCATATTGAAAGCGACGGCGACAGAAGGCTGGAGACTACTGAACCGCAAGAACAACGTCAAAGATGCAGGATTTCGAGCCGAGGAGGCCGGTGCGCTGAAAGAATTCAACCCCGCCAACCTGAAAGGATTCGAGGATGCCATGGAGGATGAGGATCTCGAAGGTGATACTCTCATCGATCTGAGCTCCGAAAAGGGCCGCAGATCCTCGCGTGGCAGCAACTTGGTTATTCAGAGCACCCCAGAGCCTGAAGAAGTAGCGACGAGAGTTGAGTCCATCAAAGACACGAGAGCTACCAGCTCGCGACCTACGAGAAAACGGCCCATGCCCATTTTCGACGTCTCTGGGCCCCCTTGCGCGAAGAGAGCTCGGTCAAACGATGAAGATGAGGCGACTTTGATCAACTCGACGACAGTCCCGTTAGAGCAGCTCGTTCTTGGCGCCCGGTCTCTCCAAGGTGACAGCTGGGCCAACGACACTGCTGTGAGCAACACGATCGGCAAGCTCAGAGCAAAGGACTGCTACGTCTTGGACAGTCTGTTTCTTGCAGGCACGAGATTTCTTCGACGCACACCCACAGAACGATACTTCGTGGCACCCGTCAACATTCGCAATATGCACTGGGCTCTCTACTTCTGGGATACGGAGTTGGAAACCATTGAATACTATGACTCGATGAAGCACAGCAAATTGCATTGCAAAGACCGTCTTCTTTCCATCATCAACAGCGCATTCAAGCCTGCCAGGATGCCCGAAGTCCAGGTCTGCAAGGTGAGTCGTGTCCCCTCTTCGAATGACGCAACTGACACTCTGCAGGCATTCCAGCAGAGGAACAACAACGACTGCGGCCCACTCGCAATTTTGAACGCTTTTCAGGGGCGTTTAGGTGTCGAAGATTTCGTCAAAGGGGACGATTTTGACTCCAAGAATGCGAGAACATACTTTCAGCGTCTGCTTCTGACTTCTCTTGACGCCGCGCCCCCGGGTTTCGCTGAGAAGGCCGGTGTGTTGACTTCGCAAGAGACATCGAGGGGTATTTTCGACGAAATGAAAGCGGTAAAACTCCAGGGGCGTCTCCGAAGAGTTGTCCAAAAGGACTTTCTCCTCCAGGCTAACCTAACTTGGAGAGCTTCGAATCTAGTCAAATTCCACGAAGCACACCGTACTCTCGTCTACCGGGCGTACGAGCAGTCTCTCCAGGCGAGAGACGTACGCGACCACGAGCTGAGAAGGCTGCAAAGCCTCAAAGATTATGTTTCCAGTCTGCCCACCGACGCCTTGGAACAAATTTCCTCTGTCACTATGTTGGGGCCAGGTCTTGATATTATGGAAAAGATGGCGAGAGAGAACCTTAGCCGTATGCTACCCGCCGCTGAAAGGATGGCGCTCCAGAGCGGACCACTGTCATGGGCGCAGGACCGGCCAATCACGAGGTCAATCTTGATGCTTCGGCACCTAGGACGACAGTACTCAAAGGCAGAACGGGCTTTGTGCGATTTTCGTGGGGCGCTGGAGGGCCTGGCCTGAAAGTTTTGCAAGTCTGTTGAGGAGAAGCAGGAGACACTGGTATTGTCAATAATGGATAAAGGCTTTGGATTGGTGTGGACTTTTCTTGTTTTCAGCGAAGCTGCTGCAGAACACGATAGTCATTTCATGCGCGCCTACAGAGTACTTGTATGTTCACAGTACTTCCTAATCCGCTTTCTGAAAAATTTTATGAAGCTTTCCAATCTCGGGGCAGACACCTTTCCGTAACTCCGTGACAATGCCTCCCGACAGCAGCAGATATATCCACTAAGAAGCCAGCGATCGACAAGCTCATACATGAGAGAACACGAATGACACACACAGACGGGCCATTAACATTACTCAAGGAAACCGTGATGGATCATCGACGCACCAAAGTTGCGAAACTCCGTCAAAAAAAGAATGGAAGGTTTCTGGCTGCCCATCGCTACCTCGAACTCGCAACTCGAGCTCTCAAGAGTCAACCGAGTTCACGGTCCAGCCTTTTGAATTCTGCCACAGTTCGTAGCGCTCAGCTTAGCATGACTTTTGAGGCCCACCAGCCCTCATTGGGATCGCTTGAGTCCGTGAGGATGAGCATCTGGAAATGGTTGATATCGTCCATGAAGAGAAATGTTTCAGGCGGTCTCGAGAGATGATGGTTGTGGGAGTATCCCAGGCAGAGTGAAGGATGCCGATTTCGATGGCTGATTGACTGAGAGGATAAAAACATAGGTATGCGAAGGCAAAGCATCAATGCAGACAGCACGTCATTACAACCGCAAATTTTGTGTGCACCGGTTGAGAACTGGTTTCCTGGTTCACATGCTAGTCAGGCGATTCGGAGTCTCAGCCTGATTGGTTCTGGTGAAGAGAATTCGGACACTCGTCGATGAAGCACGACATCGCCTCTGATCCCCTGTTCTATTCGCATGCCCCATCCCTTAACTCATGAACATTGGCAAGTCTCGCAGTAGGCCTTGAACCAAATGTGGAGCTGATACTGTTTTGACCATCGTGGAGGAGTGCGGCGGTGGTTCATCAGAGGCAATGAGGAAACTGAAGACGATCTACCCAGGGGTCGTTGGCCATGACGTGAATAGTGCGGTTGGTGATCGGTCGAAGGGGGTATCGAGGGGGTGTGCAGCATCGTCACGGATGCGACGACGACAAACCAAGCTGTAAAGCAGACGGTTTCGGCGAATGGAGCGGCATTGGGACGGGCGAGAAGCCATGAGACAGAATGGAGTGTGCAATACACCGTAAGAGGGAGCTCGGACAACCCCACAGCTCGTTTTCACAAACACCAACTTGGGGAAGTATTCTAGCCTTCCGGCTCAGGGCGATGGGGTCGCTACGGATGCTTACTAGGGTCAGCCGATTGGAGGCAGCGGACGAACACACAATCAAGACATTCATGGGACAGCCTCACCCCTTGCAGGTACTTGCAGGTACTTGCAGTGAGAAATCCCTGTCTCAATTTCATTGCTGACCGACAACTGGCCGGCGCGCACGATTGAATTCCCCTTTCGGGCGCCGCATCAGGCTGCGTTGTGGCTTAAAAACTGGGGTGGAGACTTGGTTTCTATTTGGATGACGACCGCTCCTCTGCCTGCTTCCCCTCTCCTGCAGCCTTTGATGCTCAGCTGTCCCAACGTGTTCTCGGCGAGTCTCAACGGAGAAGATTGTCATTCGCCGGGTGCTGGCCCCTGCATACCTGGCTGGAATGGGGGCCGGGGCATGCGATTTCTGACGCTTGTCATTTATTTGTTTCGCGATTAATTGCTTTTCTTTGAGCCCGCCACCGCCGGTTGACAATCAATCTGCGCGCGCCAGTTTCAAATTAGCTGCCGGCTTTAAGAGTATCATACTTAGCGTTGTTCTCTCTTTCCTCTTGCCTGTAGGATGTCTCCAAGCATTGAGAACACATGGGAGCTAAGGAGCCTGTCGCAAGGACTTTGAGACTGCAGAGGTAGTGGTCATCTCTCACCTGCAAGGGTGCGGCTGGAAATCGTGTGTTCGGGTACATGGCCCAACGCATTCTTCTTTTGTCTGGGCGAAACATTTTGATGAAGCCGGCAAACACTATGGAAAGTGAACGCAGCAGACACTCGTGATGGACACTGGGATGTGGCCAGGGTTACAATTTCGGGCTCGGCCATCATGCTTCGATCTAGAGTGAGTGTGGTCTCACCGACCCACCGAAACCCTTGTCTCACAAGTCCGCGTAGACACTTCCGTCCGTTGGCTCTTGGCCGAAATGATGATCAGAAGGCAAGGGCGAGGGGGATGGCATATGGCTGCCAAGTCGCCCATTCGGCCGTGTAGGAAGACCTCGAGGCTCACCAACATTACTCTCGACAAATTCATGTCCAGCTTTCGTTCCAATCAGCACACTGCGCTGCCGCTCCCATATCGACTCAACACATCAAGACTTTGTGCAACACACACGGTTACTTGCAGGCTATATATTGAGCGACCCTGCCGCGATACCATGGTCTATCTCGGGCCTTGAGCGAATAATCCAACGACAGCGACCCATGATTGCGTGCAGAAGTCAACATGGACGCAGACTACTACGGCCACTGCAATGAGCATCACCGCTGCTACAAATTTGTCACACGGGTCCCAGGTTCAGGACATGCATTCGTCATTTGCGATAACAGACCGGAGGTGCACGCACGTTTTGAAGCCAGAGCTGCGGCCATGGATAGATACAACATGCAGACACTGAATGAATTCCTGCGCTCGACTCCTGAGCTCCGCGCTGCTCCGCATCTGGGGCCGGAACTTGCGGCGCGTCGTGATCCAGCGACAAAAGACGAGGAATCAGTGTCTGTTCAGACTGAAAGGCCGCAGACCTCGTCGCAGTCTGGACCCACGTCCCCGGCGGAAAGCCGTCCTTCCCAACCCCCGGACCACAGGCCGACAAAGTCCGTCCCGGTCGCCAGTCTTTTGTGCGGTGGACACGCTGAAACCCGGGGAAAATGACTTTTCTAGAATATCGCGGTAAGTTGCGGATAATGACTTTGCGTGGCCCCTCTACATGAGCCGTGGGTCGGGTCTGGTCTTTGTCCAAGATGCCCGCTGACGTTAAGCAGTCGCACAGCTCAGGCGTGCCGAATAATGTCAAAACTATTTCATAAATCAAGAAATCACGCAGAGAATAGGAATGATGGTTGTACAGGAAGAGCGTGGCTTAAGGAGTTCTGCTGGTACCTAGATGACTCCTCGGATTGACCAAATGCCGATTGTGGCGCTGCAATCGGCAGTTGGTCACTGTAGTGAGGGGAGACTGCGCTGAGGCCACTGAAATGTAGCTAACTTACGGCGGGTAGCACCACTGTCACAACACCACAAGGCGGGCCTGCTTCGAGGGAGCTCGCGCCTCGCCGTGTTTGCGCAGACAGACAAACCCCGCTCGCAACAACAACTAGACCCCAATCGATGTAGGCGGCATATTTCGAAATGAGAACTGCATCTATATGTTGCCGATCTAGAACGCAATCGACGTCTGGGAGATCAATCTCATGCGACGAAATTGTGCGCACAAGATGCGACCATCGGTAGCGTCACGGCACCGGGGTTGGGGCAGCCAACGAAAAAGTCGCAGTGACACTTGCTGAGCCCGTGAACCAAGGGAAAGGTGGGCCCCAGGCGGCAAACTGCGAACGTATGGCACACTCAGGGTGCTGGGCGGTGAGATGGCTGATGAGCTGCAGAACCCGCGCCTTGTCGTTGGTCTGCTGGTGCCACTGTTTACGGAATGTTTGCTTCATTTTCCGCTTGTCTTGTTGCTTTTCGCATTGAAAATAGGGGAAGATGAGGAATAATCGGGAGGAAAAAGAGGGAGAAAACCCCCCTCTTTTACCGCTCGCCTTTGAGAATGTTGATTTTCTTCTGTTTCTTCGGTCGCCAGTGTCTCCGCCTCCGCCGCTACCACCGTCGGAACCGCTATCTCTGTCCACTCTGATGAGCTTGGAGAGACGCCGGAAGCCGTGCCCTCAGACTGACATTTCCGGTCCATCCCGAATTGGTCCAATGTTAGAGCTACCCTGACGGCATTGGCCTGAATAGCAAGACATCATCAAACTATATGCACTCGTGGAGTGACCTTGACTGCAATGTACCTGGAAACATCCGCACCGGCCACACGCCAACGCGGATTGCCTGCTGCGACCAAGCGGGATAGCACAGGCGCAAGGTGGTAGGCACGACAAGGGCAACTACGCGAGAGAGGACAGATAGGAGAAGTCCCCAGAGGATTCAGTCATGTTTCTGGAGCTTACAGGCAAAGGTGCTCGGCATAGGCTAAGGTGGGTTAGTACGTCGTAGGATCTTATCTAGACTTCATCAAGGTGCACATATTCAACATCAAGTAATATAGGTCAAATTTCTAGCGATAGTTTTTTAACCTGACACCCGCTAGAGACTCGACTTGGATCTCACTAGAAATTCGACCTGCATTCCACTACAAATTCGGCCTGCAGTACGATAAGATTGAACGCGACTAGCACTACGACAAAAACTCGACCTCAACTCTGATGTTCGCGACCTGTCGCCATAGGAAATCGGGCAGGAATTCTGCTCAAGTGGGTTGAAGTGCGAGGCAGTCGTTAATCAAAGAGCAGGATTCAAAGACTATTGTTTAAGCAGCCAACTGACGATAAATGGAGGATCTGTCCAGGTGAAGCTCGCCTGCTGCTGACCGGGCGGTGAAGCTGTTCTGAGGTGCGCGGGACCTGCAAACGTCAGGTTCTACTCAATCAAAGTGCCTCATGCGCCAACAGATAATTTGGACAAAGGTCTCATTTCCCATCGCACCCTCCCACGGCAACGGATAGACACAGCTCTGAACTCCAGCAGGTGACAAAGGCAGCTTGCATCTGTCCTGGGGGGGCTTTTCTCCTAAGCATGCCCAATGGGTCGTAACACTTGACTGACCGCCTAAACTTGACCAAACGAACGAAGACCGCATCAGCCAGGGTCGTGAGCCCTGCGATGCTTGCAGCAATTAATAGGGGGTCGACGTGAGTGGATGAGACTGCCTGAACGTGCGATATGGTTCCACCGTTGTTGCTAACCATATCAAAAATGAGAAGGTGGAAGCATAACAAGGGAATTCGGGGAGATGAGTGGGGACCTTGAAGCGAGGGAGGAAGGATGGGTGTTATGATGCGCTCCAGAAACTCGTGGTCTGGATGACTCATGAGTGAAATACTACACAGAGAATTGCGCGCTGACCGACTCATGCAGACAGGCGGGTCTAATTGTCTTGGGTCGGAGCTTGCATATCAGGCTGACATCTTGTCACATTTTCACTGATCAACGATCAGGCTGGTATCTTAGCACGTTTTCACTGATCAACAATCAGGCTGCCTGTCGTAGTATGAGGAGCCTCAGTAAATGGGTCTGTTCGGTAGACTCATGCAGGTAGACGGGTCTGATTGTGTTGGATTGCAGCTTGCAGATCAGGCTGGCATCTTGGCACGTTTTCACTGATCAACGATCAGGCTGCCTGTCGTACTATGAAGACTCTCGGTAAATGGGTCTGTTCGGTAACCCCAGTTCTTCATATGAAGATGCTACTTGCAAATTCATGACAACGTGGACTGTTGATATGACTGACAGGAAAACCACACGAATCATCTCGTGCGGAGTGAAAGCCTCTGTGTTAGTGCCGTGTGCCTTTGACTTACCTCGTCACTTGGATGTAGGTTGATGAGGGGCGACTGTGGAGCAGCGAGGCTACGCGTACTAATCAACATATGCATGTCAGATACGACACTGCGTTGGAACCTGTTTGCAAAGACGCAGCCCAAGTCTGTGGCTCGTTAATAAAGGGTTAGCCTTCTCATTTTTCCTGCTTTTCCAGTGCTTCTTTCTAAAATATATACACTTAAATCCAGCAAAGACACCAGAGCAACGCAATGGCGCCTGCAATTCGACTTCATCACTTGATAGTGACTATTCTCTTCTTCTCGATGTCAACCCCGGCCATGGCACGAACGACAAGTCAATTCCAAACTTTCTTTCCCGCATGGGAAGGGATGCTGAAAATCATTATTGCCACCGACTGCCAAGATGAACGCGACGCGTACCAGGATCCATTCAACAAGGATAGATCGCTAGCATTCCATTTCGCCAACTGCATCCTCGAAAATATGAAAGAGTTTCATAAGACTGAGATGGGAATCACCGCCGTCATCTTAGGCCTTCTACCAACTATGCTGCGACAACTCGGCCCGAAAATCTCGGAGGTTGGCGTGCTAGCCATGCGGCGTCCGCTTCTGGCTTTGTTACTTGGTCTTGCGATGCCGTCCGTCAGCACAGGCGGGTTGATGGACGATCCCGACAAAACTCTTGTACGCGCCGTACATATGCCTATTCGCTCAGACGTTCCCTCTAAAGATAGTCAGCTCTGGAGAGTCATATCGATGATAGAGTATCTTATTGCGGCCGGTGCTGTGGCTAATGTGTTCCATCAAGTGTACCAGCTGGCATACTGGTCCATCTCCATCTCATCCATCGCCGTAGAGAGCGGGCTCGTATCGCAAACTTATCCGGCCTTTCTCTGGATTATGCTTCTGGTCCCTGCACATGGATTTGGATTCTGGGGCTTGAAACTGCGGTATACGCCAACTTCGGATTCTGGCCAAATGGATTGGATTCTAAGCGAGTTTTCGCCCTGTGCGCATGGACGGCAGCTGGTCCTAGACAAGAGAGACGTAGGGCCGCTTGCTACTGTGGTTTATTATATAACTGAAGTATCCTCGCTCACAGTGTTTATTTTTAGTACTATGGCTCTATCTAGTCAGATATTCATCAGCTTAGGTGATGTAGTGCCAGTGATAGCTCGATTCCTGCTAGGTACTCTAGTCTGTCGTACTATCCTAGTATTTGAACTGCATAGGCTGAGAGTAAAAGTAAATACCCCAGAAAGTAGGAGGGCATAAATTGCAACCGATTGTATATAAAAAATAGTCAAGTAACCTACTTATAATTTAACTTTTATAGCTTTAATGTAATTAATTTTATGTTTATTTATAAGAAAATTATAGTTAGCGTCTAAGCTTTAGATTGAATTAGAATCTATGTGTTTGAAGGCAGCCCTACTGATTAAGCTGCATTTAGACCAAACCGTGCAGACTGCGGCGTTCAAAAGATGTGCAGGTCGAAAATCGAATAAGTTTGAGGTTGGAGATCTGGGGATGTGATGGCTTCAATCACCATAAGGTGATAAGTGGGACCGCGTGGGGGAACCAATCCTTTGTACTGCTGTTTCTTCCACTCTCAACAGCCTAGCTGGCTGGGCACCTTTGTTCATCCAGCGTGCTCGGCGTGCTCCTCCACATATTGACGATTTCAGCGATGCCATGAGCTGAACGCGAGTTGCGCGCGGAATAGAGGATTTTGTAGGACAACTTGCACAATTGATAAATTTCCGCAATTGAAAATTGTGCGCAGTTGACCACTTTGCTCATTTAATAACTTTGCGGGACAAAAATGTTGTGAAAGTGATTGGCAAGAGCAAAGGAGTGCAGACCCGCGCGGGCCGGGCAATAAGTGGAGTGGCTGATCCGCGATGTGAAGACCGGGACGGCAATCAGGCCCACATTCGGGCTTCGGGCGCGGAGCCGAGCTCCGCACTCCTCAGTCGCCCTTGCAGTAGGACAAACGTCCACATGGCTAACGTGTGAATACGCCCGCTTGTCTGCAAGGCTCAATAATACAATACTGTGGATATAGTGGCGTAACTAATCGGCTTTGACGTTCGGCATACCGTTGTGCCGTCCCACTCACTCCGTCCATCCTTTGAGCTGGAATGCTTTTTGGACGAAGCATCTAGGATAATTTGGCTGCCGCATTCTGGATCACTGAGTCAGTCGCACGAACAATCAAGCAGATCTCGACAACCACTCACTTGATTTGAAACTTTTCGAACTGTCATAGTGCACGCTTCGAAAGCAGCTCATCAAGTTTATTCACAGCGGGGGTCCTCCAACGGCAAATATCCCGGGTTTTAGCGCCATGGTCAGGCCTAAACAAATCAGCAACCTCCGCATAATGTGTTAGAATCCAGAATTGGAACTGGAGACTCCAATCAATTGGCTGATGCGCCAAGCTATCTTATTTCCCCCTGTGGCATCTCCCTTCGCCTCAAATGAGAAGAAATTGTAGATGTCCTCCATACGCTCACGGAATGCTTGGGAGCTATCTCGCCCTCGTCTTCACTGCAAGAATTGGTTGGGCACTGAGATATGATGATTGCTCCTTATATTTGCCCATCCACAGACCTTCTTGGAGGCAATGGCCTGGTGTCTACTGACAGAGAAGCAAGAGCCTGGAACACGTAATGGCTTGGTGGCTGAACTGCCATGCACAGACAGCTGGGGAAGTTGTCGCGGGCAGGGGCAGATTCGGTCATCAACCTTGCATTTGCCGCATGTAGTTCAGTCTCGGCGACGCGAGCGCCTTCATCGTCTGCTTCATCGAAGCGAGAGGCGCGACGCTGCTTGCACCTTCTCGCGCGCTTCACTCCCGCCGCTGCACCTCAGGCGACGCAACTGAGGGAGCCAACATGTCCGACACAGCCGTGCGAAATGCATAGCTTGGTCTCTCGTCGACGGGAATCTGGATCGCTTAAGGGAGATGTCGTCGCGGGACGGGGTTGGCTTGGGATGGTCAATGTGTGCGTTTTTAGCTGGACTCGCTGTTGGACGTTGCCGGCGCCAAAGTTCAATGAGTTGCCATGAAGTTGACTTTCAATATATATATATTCACTCATTTTCACCCCTCAGTTTCATTCTCAACTTCACACCCAGTTTTATTCTCAATTTCACATTCAACTTGACTCTTTTCTTCTTTCTCATGCTCGCTCCCATCTTCCTTGGCGGCTTTTACAACTTCGAAGGCATATGTCTGAGACCTCATAGCCAAGCACAAGTCCCCCAGCGTATCGTTGATACACAGGTCCTGCAGGAGGCAGTCATTTCCTAGTAGTGAGACAGGGCTGGCCGCCCTGTCCTCAGATCGTTGACCTGCGCGCCTTTTTTTGGGCTCGGCGGTCGAGAAATATTAGAGCCGTGTGGAAGCGACGCCTCGGTTGATGAGCCTTGACAGCGGCCGTTTGGCCACGCTGTAGATGGCTGCGACACGTCACAGCCTGTGGTTTCCGCTGGAGAAGTGACCGTGTTGTCGGCGGTGGAGTCCGGATCTTCTGTATTCACGTCAAAAGTGTTGGCGGGAAGCATGGAAGAAAGGTCGAATGCCACGTCGGGCATGAATAGCAGGTCTGCGGCCGTGTCGCCGGGGTCCTGGGTCTCTAGGGTCTGTCGAGTGGTGGAAAGGCTCGGGCGGTGCCATGCTCGACCTAGAAATATTGCCGGGGCCCTGTGTATCATGCTCTACCTTAGTTGTGATTGCCAACGGAGCCGTCGTCATTATAAAACCCAATGCCAAAATCGCCAATGTCTGTCTCCGGCTCTGGCTCTGGCTCAAGTTAGGACTTCGACTTTGGCTCGGGGTCTGACTTCTGCTCTAGCTTGGGCCGTCAATTGCGCGGCGGGTGCGACCGTTTGTCAATGGGGAGACTTTGCGGATCTTGCTTTCCCAAGACCCTTGGATCTGTTTCTTTCATGTTTGTCTTGTCTAGATGCCGACGTTGAATAACTCAGGTACTGGTAGTCTCTAAAGTCTAGTACAAGGGCTCTTGTGACGACTATGAGAAGGGCAAAGGCGTGTACACAACGGTAGTAGTTGCAAATTATCCAGTGCTTCCAGGCCGAACTAGAGGCCAATAATTCCAGGCCCAATTTGGTTCGGAGCCCAGCTCCTTCTGCGACAATGGTCCTGCCTAAGCATGGGGAGCGGGTGGGAATTACACTGGTGATTGTGACGAGGAACCCGCTAATCGGCTACCGAAACGTCGAAGTGGTCACCTGGCTGGTGCTAGGAAAACTGGCGGCAAAGGAATCGTCTACTGGTTCGGGTGAGGACTCAGCGTCATCCAGAGAATCGTCGAATAGTCATGGGGCCATGTAGGAAGAGAAACTAGGTTAGTAGGATAGAAAACCAGATGACAATGCTTCAGGAGGTACATTAATACTGCCCAGAATGCAATACCAGCACATATCTACTCGACAATGTTAAGCAGTAGGATAACAGAAGCCTGTAAGCCCAACGTTCGCCACCATCCTCCCCAGAAGTCCCTACAATTTACACATTGCCGGAGCCCAACCGCTTCTATCCACAACTTTATCAATCGTGGTCAACCTCCCCTGGATACCGGGGCCCAGCTTGCCAATCTGCTCCGTAGTCATAGACCGTCTCGCGCGTGCGGCTTTAGCAACCTTACCAACATCCCTCAACCCATTCGCACCCATGATGAGACTGAAGATGAGAAAAGGAGCCGACTCTGGGTCCTCAACAACGTCATAGATACCCTGGCCCAACGAGCCCGCCTCGCCCAACAACATCAGTACGCGCCCCAGGGTCGAGAAGCCCAGTGACCCAACGACGCTGCCGACAGCTGGCATGATAAAGAAGACGGCCATCAGGAACATCATGATCAGAGCCTTCTTCTCCTGCTCCTCGAGGTCCTTTCCGAGCTCCGCGACGTGCTGCATCGACTTGATGCTCTCCTCCACCATGAACACCGGAAGCGCCACCGCGTCCACGACGTCCTCGGCCACGCCGTCGAACTGGCCCGCCCGCATCTCGAGCTCCATCACGTCGAGCCCGTCCTTGAGGCCACCCACCGTCTCGAGGGCCTTCTTGACGTCGTCTTTGGGGTTGACCACGTCGTTCCTCTGGAAGTCCTTGAGTACGGGCACGTTGAACCAGTTGTTCTCATAGTGGCACGACTCTTTTGCCCAGACGCGGCCGAAGCCGCATTCGCGGTCCTCGACGCGCGCGCCGTAGGTCGCCCGGTTCCTGAAGGGCATCTTTTCCTGGGGGGCGCCGACCTCGGCTGTGACGTCGGCCCAGAAGGCGTCCTTTTTGGATTCGCGGAGGGTCCAGAAGATGCTTTGCTGCTGGTGCCCGCCGTCTTTTGGCGCGACGCCGCGTTTGGACATGTCCGGTGGGCAGGGCTCGCTTACGTTGTGCCATTCCGCGGGCTCGTCCCATGCCGACGAAATCTTTTCGCACATTTGGAGGGTGCAGTGTTGGCACTCTTTGGATTTGTCTCCCAGTTTGTAGTGGCATTGTCGGCAGCTTTTTGTCAGTCGGTTAGTCTTGCAATGATCATGGGTGGGCGTTTTGAAGTTGGATGAGGGGCATACCAGGTGATTTTCTCGATGACGTTGCACGTGAAGTAATCTTTGCCCTTGTTCTCCAAGAAATCGTTCAGTGCTTCACCGGACGTGCTAACGACGTAGTCAGCGTAGAAGTTGAAGTACTTGTCGTACCCGTCGGCAATGATCTTGTCGTAGTCAATCATCGCCTTGTTGAGCACGCGTCTGAGGAGCGAGATGACGTAGAAGGGGCCGCAGTACGTGGGGACATTTGCTTTTTCGAGATCCTCAAAGCTCGTGTATACTTTGTCGCAGATGGGGTATAGTTCATCGTTTTTGGGATCGGGGTCGTAGCCATTAGGGTCTTCTGCTTGGAGGAGAAACTGCCCGGGGATTAGTCGACATACCTACTTTGAGAATTCTATCAGCTGCTAAGAAAACGACGAACCTTTTGAAGATCAACCGCCCAATCTGAAGTCCCGCCGAAGTTGAGGGACTTGTACTTTGCCGTTCTGCTGTTCTTGGTGCTGTCGCTCATGTATGCTACCCATTCAGTGCCTTCGTAGATGAGGTAGTCTGAGTCCGTATTATCCCGCCACCGTTGGATGGCTCCGCCTTTGTCGATGATCTCGTCTATCTCCGCGTTTGAGATGTAGCCTCCTGTTTTCGTGCATCTCCCGCCCTTTGCGGGGGAATTTAGCCTGTCGCCGAGGAATGTGCCTGGCGATGCCAATACGATCAACTTGCGGGACAACAAGACGGTGCCAATGGGGACTGAAGGGTGAAAACTTACACTGAGGTCCGCGGCAGTCGGCGCGGGACATTTTAAAAGACCTCCCGTAGCTTGAGACCCCAACTATGACTTTGTGAGATGGCACGCCGGCTTTGGTGATCATGGTCAGGGCGTTGTAAGTTTCGGTGTAGTTGACGTGGGACCGTAGGCAACTTCCCGAGGGGCATCCTGGGTTCGCCCAAGCGCTTCCAGCGTCCCACTGACCTGAGCACATCCCAGGATTAGTTACTGAAGAATTGTTGGGTCATCGGGCAGCTTACCATGGAGATCGTATGTCATGTAGATGATGTAATCCAGGACGGAGGCCATGTCCTTGATAGGAAACCCCTTGAAGTACCAAAACGACGCTGGAGCTGCGATGGAAAGCGACATGCCCTTCGGCATCTTGCTGCGCACAACCTTGAGAAAGGCAAGGTAATTCTTGCCGTCATCTTTGTGTCCAACCGTGAGGTCCTCTGCACCAGGGTATTCCCAATCAAAATCCAGCCCATCCAACTTATTATCGACCGCGAACTTGACCACGCGCTCCGCAAAGAGAGTCCTCTTCTCAGCCGACACGCTCTGGGCGAATATCGGGGCGGTATCGTAGTCCGTCGAGAAGGACCAGCCCCCGAAAGCCAGGATCTTCTTGTGCGTGGTCCCCTTGATGAAGTACTTCCACTGCTCCGTGAGGTTCTTTGGGATGCGCACCTGCATGTCAGGCGAGATCTCAGCGAAGGAGAAGTGGACGTGCGTGTACGACTTGTCAATACGCCCGACATGCATCTTGAGACACTCCCGCTCGAAGTTCCAGGCCTCGAAGTAGCCCACCTTTTTGAACTCGGCGGGGGCCTGTTTATTGTCCACGACGTCCATCCCGCAGTTCGAGATGCACCCGTACTTCCCCGGTGCCGCAGTGCCGGGGTTTCCCGTCTCGGATTTGGACTTGGTACAGAAGTCCTCCGTTGTTCCGCACTGGCCCCAGATGTTGCAGCACACGTTCAACACGCAGGGGTTCAGGTCCGCGAGCGACTTTCCGTCTGGGGGCTGCGCGGTGCCAGGCACAAGGGGCCCGCATTTCGCATTCTGCACGGGGGCCGGCATGGGCGGCTTGCCCTTGCTAAGGCAGATCCTGAGGCCCTCTTGCAGGTTCTTGCATCCGCTCCAGCCCCATGTCTGCTTGTTGAACTCGTCAAGGTCTTTCAGCTCCAGCCCGTTACGGCTTGCGATCAGCTGGCAGTACTCTTCTGACTTGACGCTATGCGTGGCGCAAACGCCGTTGGCACCCGGCTTCGGGCGGAGATCCGGCAGGGTCCCAGAGGAGCAGCAGACTGGTTGTCCCTCGGTCAACGTTGAGCAGAGATTAGATTTCTTGTTATAGGACGTGAAGGCCGCCGCTGTGATGCCGCATCTAGAGGCCAGCTTGGCGCAACCGTCGCCAGGGTTGACCCTGATGTAGCGGCAGGTGGCGCGTGGGTTGAGATAGTTTGCGAGGTAAGTTGACCGTTGTAAGATGGTGGACGGGGGTTCTCTGAGGGAGGTGATGACTGTGTCTTTCCAGACGGCGGTTCCGTCGGCTCCGGAAACACACTTGGCGTCGTTCCAGCCCTTCATCATCTGCTGAGCGTGAGAGAAGTTGGCGTTTGTGTCGGCGAAGATGCCGATGATGTCTTCCGACGAACTTTCTTCGCCGCAGACCTGCAGAGCCTGTCTAGCAATTGTGCTGCCGGACTTGATGTGGTCGATGAATTTCTGGACGAAGGTCGATGCAGCTCCGCGTTTCTCGATGCCGCGACCGAAGTACATGCCGGCTAAAGAGCCTCTGAGGTATGAGAAGATGGTCTTTGCTCCACAGTCCTCGGTAGTCTGCAGGTATTCTTGGATCTTTTCAACGGCATCGACAGCATTACCGATGCTCCCAGAGTGCTGAGTGTCCCACCAGGATAGCTGAGCAGGGGTGGTGGACTGGACTGACACACCGCAAAGTGAACTATTCCGTCGGTTGAGGCGAGACGTCGAGATAGGTTCAGCATTGTCGTATGTCAGCTCCGGGTTGGATTTCTCAGCGTTCGACGAGCTGAAGTTCTGTCTTTGGAGGGAATTATCTGTGGAGTCGGGGTCTCCCAACGTGCAGGCACGGATTGTGAGATCGGTTGCTGGGTCGTCTATCGGTGTGTATAGGTTGAATGACAGGAGAACTGGGAGATCACAAATACTCAGGCGTTCCGTGTTGTGATATACCGTCCAGACTCCGGGGTTCATCGCTACTCCACAGGCTACCGGGCAGGGTTTGATGGCATCGGAGAACTGTATGGGGAAGCTGGCCCAACCGCGCTCACACAGCGCCAGCATGGGCAGAAGCCTGAGAGAAGCCCTCATGTTCGCTGGGCTAAGTCCCAGTCGGCGGATGAAAGGATATGCTGCAAAGTGTAGTAGCCCAAACTGACGAAGACTGAACAACGACTCAGTAGAAAGACGAGGAGTCTTTACGCAGGCATGGCCAGAATGAGTTCGACGATGAGAATCAGGGGTATTATGTTATTACGCTGGCATCAAGACTCAGCTAAGAGCTTTTTTCCCACCAGGGTAAGGGACAAAGTAAGGGAAACGCCGCCGCGATTTCATTGGTCGTGTATAACATTTTTGCCAATGCGTTTGTGAGCAGAGATATCGGCCCGGTCATCAAGTCACATTACTGAGCTGGACCTTTTCTCTAAGGCCGTAGCGGTATACTCTGTCAGCCCCGGCCTCGCGTAAAGGCGGAAGAAACTGGTCACGAGGGAAGGAAACATGACAATCCAGGGAGTACTGATCAAGTCTGGGTCATCTAAGCAGGGTCGAACGAAACGAGACACAATAGTCCGTTGCGCTAGTAAGCTGCGAAATAGCCGCCCTGAGTTGCCTGATCTAGGATTGCCGTTATCAAGAGCTCCGAAGCGGCTATTGGTCTCGGCATAAGCCAAGGTTGATACACACACACATACACACACAAGACGCTACTTTGCTTGTAGCATTGCTACACAGACACAGACATTGAACCGGATTATCACACAATCATCAGCCCTTAATCGATCTAGAGATTGGCGGAACACTAGTCGCTTGGTATGGGGCCATGTCGTTGTTGTGAAACATTCTACTATTCTGTAAACGGAAACAGCATGTACATGATGTCTGACCTATCCGCGTCTAAAGTCTCTGCTGACTGATTCACCTCACCTGCAATTGCACCTTTTCGATGCTAACAAACGGCTTGCACTACAGTAAACGGGCGTAAGGTCTTGGATATCCCTTGTGTATCATTTCAAGTCACAGGAAGCCCGAAACCACCAGCCCCATGTGACCAACGGGTCTCAGACGAAGGTCACCATACCAATAGTTACTCAATATGCCTTTAAGCCGTTGAGATCAAGATCAAGGAGGGCTTTTATGCATCAATTTCAGCTATTTGTCTAAGAGGGCGCTTAAGGAATTAAGCAAGATCTGCACTGCTGGCACGAAACAGTGCGGGATGCTGTAATATCTATATAGCTTCTTAACCACCTTCTTCGTTGCGTTTGTTTATCTGAGTTTCTTAATATTTAGAGGTTTCCCTACACTCTTTGCACTTACTCAAAACAACGCTTGCTCTACTGCGTTCCCCTGATTGCCCCTCGGCACCCTCATCAGTCGCAATGAAGGCTTTAATACGATGCGTCTGGGTCGTAAGGGCGTTGATTTTGGCGCTCGCAGTTAACCACGTAGTTGCTGGGTCTGAGATAACTCATGCCGTCGAACTCATCTACTTCTACGAGCACTACCGTCTCGAAGAACTCGTATTCAGTCACTTAGAGAACCCCAAAACGAGGTACAGAATCGGCACCCAATGCATTGGCACCAAACCAGGTGGCCGTTGTAATTTCAATGAGGTATGCCTAAGGTCCACACTTCCTCGCCGATAGCAGCCGAATGGAGCTAAATCTCACAGGTTCCAGTTTATCAACTACGTCACCACCGGCAGAACCGTCAATTCAGGACCTCAGCAGCCGTTCGTCCCAAACGGCGCACCCAACCTTTCGAACGAAGCCGAGCGTAACAACCTCGCTCGCAAAATCGCGGCCAGCGGACTGTCAGCGGGTAACATACAGCCTAGCAGGGTTGTGGCAAACCGCAATGGATTCGTGGGACTTTATAATGACATGGCTACAAGTCTGAGTGAATGCAACACCGAGGCCAATAAAAAGGATGCGCCCGCGGATACTAAGGATCGGCTGAATGTCTGGAAACCCGTCGTCAAGGACACGCTCCAGATGGTCGTGAACCTCCGGGATGCGGCCAGCCAGGCGGTCCTCTACAAGGAAATGACAGCAAAGTTTCCAAACGACTCGCGAATGCCTGTCTATATCAATCCGGATGGAGGCAGATTCAAAACCATAGATTGGAAGTTCACAAAACTCAATTATCTTGGGGAGCGCTACGATAAGATCGACTTCGCAGCGACGAACGCAGCCAACCCGCAATTGGTTGATGGAAAAGACCCAACCGGCAGGTCTAAGCTCGGGCAGGCAGTTGATGACTGGGTGATCAAGTTCTGGCAGAATGACCCCAAGTTGATAACTTCCAGGGATGCCTGGGATAAAAGCAATAAGATGCACAAGACGGTTTATGACAAGGCAAACTCGGTGTTGAACAGCGCTTGCTTTTTATAGAAGTCCTGAGATCTAGCGTCATATCGCTAGTCTGGGAAGCAAGGACTGCGTATGGACGCTGGAAGATAGTGGAAAGTTGTTTGGCTACCGAAATAAGTAATATGCAATTACCCGTGATTGCCTAGTGAAACATCTGGATGAACTCTTGACCGCTTTCAAATGTACACGTATTTTAAAGCATCTCCCTGTACCTACTCTTCCTCGCTCCAACCGCTTTCAACCCTGTTCTTCTTCGCATCCTTTCACATGGAGCTTCCTACGGAATCCAGTCCGGCGACCGGGCGGGACAGCCCTAGCATAGACCTGCCAGAGGGAGGACACAGCGACGAAGACTACGTAGCTGCAATCCGCGGAGAGAAAGCACCAAGGCAGCTTTTCGAATGCTCATGGGTAATGCAACTCTGCGTTCTTCGCGGTATCCGGCACCACCATGGCTTCGCCACTGAGCTTCGCAATGTCCCAGACCACCCCGAGTTTACGCGGGCCTTGAACGCACGACAAATCATGAGCGATCAAATGCCCGACATGGTCGCCGCCGAGGAGATTCCATACTGCATATGGTACCCGGACGTGGCTTCGGAGCAGACGTATTACAAACTTCATCAGCGATACCCGCAGATGCGCTATCAGATCGGCCGCGCATGTGCGGCTGCCGGCTACATCAGCCTCTACAAACAGCTTGACCTTCTTCCGGATGTCTCTATCGCTGAGGAAGCCAGAGATAATCGCCATAAAAGCGGAAGTCTCGAAATTTTCGAACACATCATGCGTTCGTCACAGAAGTGGTCCGTCATGGACGACTACACTCGCTCAATACTCTTGGAGAACCCACCACCCGCGAGGTATGGCCTGAACGGGGACACAGCCGTTCGAAGCACTCTGACACTCAGACGGCGCTATGAGAAGCCTGGCCTATTCTCGAGGTTCGGCGAAGGGAATTACCGTCCGCTTGAATATGGGGAGCATGTGCCGCCCTACTTCAATATTACCGAGGACTGGAACATTGACGAATTCGACTCGGCTTTGGCTGAACCCATCGACATGCGTGTGGAAGCTAGGTCTGCCCCGAACACGGAAGAGATGATGCAGCTACTCTGGAACGCACTCCCGTTGGACTTGCCTGAAGGCAACAAGGACATTCTCATATTGATGTCTGCCTACTACGGGGACATTGACAGGTACCAACGCCTCAGGCGACCGAACTACATGCTTGAGGCCGAATCAAGTTGCATCATTCGCGGAATCTACCACAACACCATGTTCGCGAAGTGGATGTCGCTTCAGCCCGATAACGACCGCTTCCGGCGCGCCATCAACGCGCGATTCATCATGAGCAACGACGTTTCACGGATCACCAGCGACACTCCCGAATGGGCTCTGCCGTACCTGATATGGTACCCCGCCAGAGCCTGCGGCCCCACATACGAAGAGATCGTACGCCGGAGACCGGAGATGAAGCACGCCGTGGCCCGCGCCTGCATCGTGGCGGATTACGGCCCGGAGTGGGACCGTCTGAATGCGGACCCCTCGCCTGAGCTCTTCTGCGAGGCAAAGGCCAGCTCGAATCCTTACTACTTGGAAGACCTGCGAAGAAGGTGCGCGGAGCAAGGGATTGAAGGCGTGGAAGATGGAATTCCGGAGAGGCTGGGGTATTACACGGCCAACCGGCTGACCGAGAACTCGTCGGCAGAGCTTCATCCATCTGCAGAGGTGGACCAACTCTCTCACGGCTCTAGCGGGGGATGGATTCTCGGGGCGGATGCCAGCAAGATTGAGCTTTTTGCCTGTGTTCCGAAAGAGCTGCGCCCGACGGACGATTTTGTGTTCCTGAACCTTGAGCAGCTCTATTTCGAGTTGGCGCATCCACCTCCGTCTGGGATAGAGGAGTCTCGGGCGTATTTGTTAAGAACGGGTGGAAGTCATTATATACCGTGGAGTGGACATGCATGAGCCATGGAAACAGACTTGCAGTTTTCTTTTCTTGTAAAGGTGAAGTGTAGCTCTAATAATATGGCTGTGGGGGTATAGACTTTTAGAAGCAAATATAAATACTATCTATTTAGTTAGTTTGATGCTTATTAAATAGAGAAGCGTATTCACTTTACCTTTAATGAGGAATAATAAGAGATATATTAGCATTAAACCCTCTAGCTTAATCTTATTCTAAGCTTATACCTAAACTACTAACTCTCTTAAGTAACCCCTATAGTTATTACTTATCCTATAAGTATTTAAATTAGTTAGAAGCTTTAAATAGAATTATAAGTTATATAGTAAGAGTATTATAGCTTAGTTAACTAAGGATAGCTTATTTTATAATTAATAAATAATAGTAGGATATCTTAAATTTTATAAACTATCTATTAAGCTTAAAGTAACTATTAGTTACTTAAAATCTAGTTAAAGTTAAAAATATTTAAGAATATTATAAAGTTTTCTTTAAATAAAAGGTTTTAAAAATATATTTATTAAATAATAATAAGTAATAAATTACTTTACTATATTACTATTATTCTTAAAAGTTATAAAGTAGTTAATTATTTATTTCTATTAAAATTTAACTATATTATTTAATAATTATATCTAATTAAAAGATCTAAATCCTTATACTTTAAATCTTTTAGTTACTATATCTAACCTATTATACTAGTAATAATAAATAATATAATTATTTATTAAAACTACTACTTAAAAAAGAGTAAGTTTATAAAGACTAGGGGTAAGATTTATTAAAATCTTACTAAGTATTATTTATTAAACTTTTTACACTTAAAATATCTATATTATAGATATACTTAAAAATAATAGTAAGGTATTCTTTTTAACTAAACTTCTAGCTTATAGAACACTTAGTTAAATTAATAAATATTTAATTTAAGTTTAAATAATCTTAAACTACTAATAGTAACCTATTTAGTTTAGACTAATTAATAATAATATTATTAACTATTAATTTATATAAGTATTCTAAGGAGATATTATAATCTAAATAATATTAACGCTAGTTTATTTTAATTTAATTAAATTATTAAATTTATAAATTTTATTCTAATAGTAATTTATAGTAACCTAATAATTAGTATACTTTATTAAAAGGGTTAAATAAGATATTTTTAATATTTTTCTATTAGAAAATATAAATAACTTTTAATTTTATTTATAATTATACTTTAAGTTAAGGTTAAACTATAGATCTATTTATAATTTTTATTAACTTCTTATTTATAATATATAAAAATATTAATATATAGTTATTATAGATAAAGTTACTTTATATCTAAGAATATAATATCTACTTTTAAAATTAGTAAAGAGGAATAGTATATATACCTATAAAATAAGAATTTATAGAATTATTTAAATTTAAGACTAACTTAGTAATATTTAGTATTTAGCTCTTATAATAGAGCTAATTCCCTATGTTATACTATTAATTATAAATAAAATCTATTATAATATATATAGTTTTATATATTAATAAATTTAAATAATTTAAGCTTATTATTATAAGAAATATAAATAGGTTAATATTTAAAAGAGAGGTAGTAATATAAGAAACTAAATAAGTAAAATTAAGAGTATATTATAAATAGTTAGTATATAATATTAGAGATTCTATATATTTTAATATAATAAGTAATAATTTAAAGTAGCTTAAAGATAAATAGTTAATAACTTTCTATAAAACGCTTTAAATAAAAGCTTAGTTTAATAAGTAATTACTTATATTTAAGATCTTTAAAAAGTCTAAATAAAATATATAAAGATAAGTTATAATAAGCTAATCTATATTACTAATAAAAAACTAAAGCTTAGTTTATAGCTAGCTTATATAAGATAAGTAGTATACTTAAAAAAGCTTAATATTAATATACTTTTTAATATAATAGCTCTTATTAATAAAAATAAAGTTATATTTTAAGTAATATAAATAATAGTTAACTATATATTAAACTAAATTTAAATAATATCTACTCTTAATATTATTAAGTTAGCTATACTATTTAAAGTATAATATATAAAAATATATATTAAACTAAAGAGGTTATTTAATAACTATATAGAGGATAATATATAAATAAAATATAAAGATATATAGCTAAGTCTATTATATATTTAGTTCTATATATAAGAAATAAATAATAATAAGTAGCTACTATATAAACTAATATTATTATAAAGAGAAATATAAGACTTATTTAAGTAAATAGTAGAAATAGCTAGTATAGAGATAAAATATTAAATATAAGAGAAGTTAGAATATATAGTATTTAATATATTTATTAGTATATTAGACTACTAGCTAAAAAATAAAGATTATAATAATACTTTTTTTAATACTCTTATAGTAATAAGTATTATTAAGAATAATAATTAAGTTTAGATTATAAATTATATAATAAAGTATTTAGTTATTATTAAGATAATATATATATTAACAATCTATTAGGCTTATATTAAGTATTATAATAAGGTTATTAAGCTAAAAAAGTCTCTAAGTAATAATAAAATAGAGGATATAATATAAAGTTTATTTTAATATATATAGGTAAAAATATAATAGTTTATAATATAGATAATAGATAATAAAGATATAGAGCTAATATTAATAGATTAGATTCTTAAGATATAGATATATAAGATATATATCTAATATAATATAATAGTAGTTAGTATTATTAACTAAGTTAGTAATTATATATTATATAGATAGGTATAATTTATAATAAAGTAGCTATTAGATATATTATATAAACTAATCTAAGAGATATAAGACCTACTTATAGAGCTAATAATAATAGAGGATTTAGGTTTAATAGATAGTCTTAAAAGTAATATTTAGTTATAACTACTAGCTATCTTATAATTATTAATTAAAGATAACTATAATAAGATAAAGCTTAAATACTTATTTCTTACTAATAATTATAATAGCTAGGTTTCTACTAGATATAAATAGCTATTTATATAGCTAGTATAATTACTTACTACTATAGAACGCTAGAAACTAAATAGTAGTATAAGTAATAGTTATAAAGTAATAAACTAGTTATTCTAGCTATTAATTATATAGAAGTTTAATAAGATATTTAAATAACTTTATAAGTAACTATAGATACTTCTATATATATTTAGTAAATAGCTAGTATAAATAAGTAAGCTGATAGGTTTATAAATAGTTAATATAGTTAATAAGGGTATTTATAATATTATTATAGAATAAACCTAAGTATAAGGTTAAGAGTAAAATATTATATATATTAAGGTTAAAAATTAGATTAAATTATTTTAAAATATTTAAAAAATAATACCTCTAGGTACCTTATTAGCTAGTGTGACTGCAACTAAGCCTACTTTTCTTACTGCCTAACTGCGCGCGCGCATATAAGCGCGCAAGCGTCTATATATATTACCTGCGCGCCTGCATATACCTACACGTGTTGCGCGCAATTTATAGTAATTACTACCTTTAGCCTTAGTAATTATTATAACTAACCTCTTTCTTACTACCTCTATACTAATAATTACTACTTATAGCTAGCAACCTTTAACTTTAGCAATTACTATAGACTTACCTCCTAACTATATAACTATATATTTTAACTTTAGCAATTACTATAGACTTACCTCTTAACTATATATCTATATATCTTAACTTTAGTAATTACTATAGACTTACCTCCTAACTATATATTTATATATCTTAACCTTAGTAATTACTATAGACTTACCTCTTAACCTTACCTCTTAGGTTGATAAATTAACTTAGATATATATATTAACTATATATCCCTAAGTATAAGTAAAACTCTGCGTGTGGTTTTCATAAGGCTTATCGTTCTTATTAGGCAGATTATCTATTTATCTAAGCTGCCCCTTAGTAGCTAAGAAGCGCTATTTTAACCCCTATAATTTAACACACCCCCTTAGGGATACTTAGTGTAATTATATAGTTATCCCTATAGCTTAATTAAGCACTTCTAAATAGCTTTAATTACTTCTTATTATTATAGTTTTAATTATTTTATAAGTTATAGAATAATAGCTTTTCTTACTATAAGTAGTTAAAGTAGTAAAATAAAGTATTATCTATTTTACTTAACTAATTTAAAGTTTCTAATTAGTTATAGTTTTACTAACTACTTTAGCTCTCCTTAAAAGTAAGAAAGTAAGTAAATAATTTTTTGCTACTTATACTTCTTATTATTTTTCTTCCCTTTTTTCTTTAGTTTTTAAGATTTTATAAATTATATATTATCCTTATACTACCTTTTTAACGCTATATTAATATTTACTTTAAATAGATTAAATACTTTATAATATCTTTATATATTCCCTCTTTTAGTACTAAGCTTAAAGCTTATTTTACTACTACTTATAATATTATTACTACCTCTCTTAAGGTTTACTACTTATACTACTTCTATACTTTTAATAACTCTAATAAAGAGGATAAGCTAGCCTCTTTTATTAGTTCTAGCTATTAATTTGCACTCTTTTTATAAGTATCTCTTATTATTAAACCTCTTCTTATAGCTTTTATTCTTACTTTACTTACTTACTCTTCTAGCTATACTAAGCGCCTTACTACTTAGCTTATTAAAGAAGAGGACCTTAATAATAGCTAGGTTAAGAAGACCTTTATTAAGAAGAAGTATAGCTACTCCTCTAATACTTAATATTAGGCTAAAAAGGAGGCTAAAAAAAAGAAGGAGATTAAGGAAACTAAAGCTCTTACTTTCTCTCTTACTAAGTAGAAGAAGAAGGATTATACTATTAAGTATCTTACTAAGTATATTATTACTAAGAAGAAGAAGTAGGAGAAGGAGGAAGCTAACCTCTAAGCTATTTATACTAATATAGAGAACTTTATTAGTAAGGAGATTATTATTATTACTATTATTAATAAGGAGGAGGAGGAGGAAGAGGAGAGCGAGGTTATTATAGCTACTAATAACCTTTTTAATTTTATAAACTCCTCTTTTAAGTTAGAAGATAAGCTTTATTTTAGCTACTCTCTCTCTTTTAATAGAAGCTATTTATACTCTAGCTACTACCTCTTTAATAAGAATATTTATTATTATTATTATATAAAAGGTAGTAGCTACCTTATAAGTATTATAGAGATTATTACTTTCTACTATAAGCTTTATAAAATAAAAAAGTATACTAAAAGTAATAAGTCTATCTTAGCTAAAATATAAATTATCCCTTATTAAGTATTTCTATATAGTTATTAATTTTTTATAGAGAATTAGTATTACTTAAGAAGACTTTTAGAATACTACTTATAAGGTTATTATAGCTTATAAAGCTATTAAGAAGTAAGGTATTACCCCTCTTAAGTATATTTTATATATTTACTACTCTACTCTAGCTTTTATACTTCTTACTATTATACCCCCTATTAGTTTATTTCCTCTTTATCTAGAGACTTTAGTTTATACCTCTCCTGCTCTTTTAAGCGTTTTCTCTAGTTCTTACTTTACTTTAGGTTATACTTAAAGTGCTATTATAGCTACTTACTATAACTTTAACTATATTCTCCTCTATACCTCTAAGTTTAGCTATATTAACCTTAAGGAGTTTTATAACTAGCTTAACGCCTTTAAGGTAGCTATCTCTCTAGCTACTTCTTATAAAGCTATCCTTCTTATTCCTACTCCTAAAGGTATTTAAATGTTCTTATTTTATAGTTTCTTAGTATCTTAAGAGCTTTAACTTAAAATAGTTCTACTTTTAAGCTATAGGCCTATAGATACTTAATCTCTCTAGTAGTTTTTCTACCTTAAATAGAAGTTCTTTTATACTTTCTACTCCTTATCTCTATAACTCTTTATACTTATTATATAAAGTTATCCTAAATATCTTCTTTCTTTATTTCTTTCCTCTAGCTCTTTTTATCTCTTTTAAGCTTAAAAGTATAGTTTTTTTTAAGGGTTTCTTTTTAACTAGCTATTTCTAGTTATACTTAGAAGTTCTTAAAAGCCTACTATAAGAAGGACTTTATAAAGCTATCTATTATTAGCTATATAGAAGGAGTATATATTACTAATATATACTTCTTATAGATCTCTTAATAAAGCTAGTAGTTATAGATATTAATATAGTATAACCTTATTTAGAGATAGATAAGCTTTTTAGTAACTAGCTTAACTATCTATTAGTTATTATATTAGATTTATATTATTATAGGAGTGCTTTTTATAAGTTATAAAAATACTTCTTAGCTTATTTCTCTAAGGAGTTATACTTAGAGAGATATTATAAAGTAGTTTATAAATATTACTTCTTAAGCTGTAAATAAGAGTGAGAGAAGCTTTACTTCTATAATTAAAGTTATTATAATTATTTATTTACTTACTTTTTATATAATAATACCTCTAAAAAGCTTTATTATAAATCTCTAGGAGCTCTTTTAATCTAAAGTATTATTACTAAAACTTATATTAGAGGCTATTTTAAGAGTATTATATAAGTTTCTAGCCTTAACTTTATACTTAATATATAAGTAGTATATCTTATAGAGATATTATAAGGCTTAATCTATAGCTTATTAGTATTTTAGTTTAAGATTTTAGTTAAAGTAGACTAAGTAACTTACTATAAATATAAGATTTAGTCTTATTATTACTATTATATATAGAATAATCTCTACCTTTCTCTAATAGAGATTAACTTTACTATTTAAAGCTTCTTCTTTATATAGAAGTAGCTTAGTATACTTTATAAAGGTTCTATTTTATATCCTTAGAGAGTATTTTAATAAGAGGAGTCTTCTTACCTTTTTTATATAAACTACTTATAAAAGCTAAAGCTTCCTTATTTTTTAATTATAGAGAACCTTAATACTAAGAAACTATTATAAGCTTTTACTACCTTTAAGGTAGTATCTCTTCTAAAGTTTCTTAACTACTTCTTTAGCTTCTTTTTAAGAGGCTATTAGGTAAGTAAGTATATAGTTATCTATATAGAAGAAGAAGTATACTTAGCCCTTTCTCTAGTAGTAGTTTTCTCTTAATACTTATAAGAAGTTTAACTCCTTTAGTTTTTTCTTAAGATAATACTACTATAAGAGGGGAGATTAATAAAGTTTATATAAAGCCTTTCTAAGCTTAAGTACCTTTTTAGGCTTCTTATAGCTAAGTAAGAACTTTATATATACTATCTTATTAAGCTTAGTATATATAAATATATTTACTACATTATATTAGAGGAGCTTTAAGTTAAAATAGTTTACTATAGCTATTAGAGTTTAAAATAATATTCTTATAAAAGTTATAGTATAAGTATCTTAAGCATCTTTTACTTATTAATCTCCTTAAATTACTAAATAAGCTTTTAGCTTTATAAGTTTATTATACTTATTAAGCTTATAGATATATACTTAGTAGTATCTAAAAACCTATTAATCTCTTAAAGCGTTTCTTATAATTTCTTCTTATAACTTAGACTTCTTATAACTTTATAAATAAGATTTCTCTACTTATAAGAAACCTTCTACTAAAAAGTAGTAGTTAGGTCTTAAGAAATTATATTTCTTCTTATAGTTTAGCTATTCTTCTTAACTTAAGAGTTACTAATATAATATTAAGAGGGGAGGTAACTCTTATTAGTAGGTACTTATAAGGTATAAGCATATAGACTAAGCTACTCTTAATAAGAGGGAGCTTCTAAAGGGTATCTTATACTTCTTTAAGCCCTTTCTAGAGGCTTCTAAGCTTCTAATCTCTACCCCCTCACTTTATAGCCCTTCTATTATATCTATAGATTAATCTACTCTTATAGCTATATAAGGCTAGCTAAGCTATATATATAAGCTACTTAGGCTATTTAGTCTCTAGAAAGTATAAGGATTCTTATATAGATTACTTCTTATTAAGAATATAGCTTTAAATAAGGTTTTAAGTATTACTTTTATTACTAATAAGCTTATTTCTTACCTCTTTATATTAGAAACTTTTTAAAGAGCTTTACTAAGTATTATAAACAGACTTACTAGTTTTAGAGAGAGAGGTAGAGTTAGCTAAAGTTTAAAATACGTATTTATATATAGTGCTATTTTCTCTAGCTATTTTTAGTTAATCTCTTCTCTTATAGTAGTTTTAATATAGTTAAAGATCTTATCTGCTTCTTTATTAGCTTCCTATTTTATAGGAGTGCTATAAGATACCTTAATAAGCTAAGTAATATATTCTTAGATTACTTTAAGGTTTATATAGTAGAACTCTTCTGCTATATATATTAGATTTTTACTATAAAACTTCTTCTTATTAAATATTATATCTTATATAGTAAATACTTTACTTTTTAGTAGGTTTTATATATAGAAGGAATTACTTAATATATAGCTTAGAAGAAAACTAATAAATGCTCTTAGCGTAAGTTTCTAGTGTTTATTTCTTCTAAGTTAAGCGTCTTTAGTTATTATATATATATAGTATCTATATACTTAAAGATATAAGAGGTCTAGCTATACTAAGTATAAGTTTTCTTATAACTAGAAGTAGCTATAGAAGAGCTTATATAAGGTCTTCTATTTTTAACTTACTACTAATATATAGTTATATATATATATAGCTGCTTTATTAATTTCTAGTTAGAATATATTTAGTAACTTTACGCTTATTACTATTGCTCTTATGCGCTATTTAATAGCTATAGCTACTCTTTCTGCCCCTCTGTTTTATGCTTATATATATAGAGAGGATAGCTTAATCTTAATACCCCTTATATATAGTTCTTCTCTAATTTATTTATATTTTAATATCTTATTATCTGCTTTAATTTCCTTAACTTAGATATTAAATATAGTTTAAAGGTAATTTAGGAATTTATTTAGAGTATTAAGGAGTAAGTCTGTTTTTTTATTTTTTAAATAGAAGTTTTAGGCTAAGCTTAAGGTTCTATTAATAATAATTATGCTTAAAGTGTAACCTTTATATCCTTCTTTATAGTTATAGAAGTTTAGAGTAATTCTCTTACTTAGAAGGGCTTATATAACTGCTTCTCTTAGTGTGTATTATACTTAGTAATATAACTTCTCTTATCTATATATATTATAGTTAGTAGTTAAAATTCTTAAGTGCTTATTTAATATTTAGACCCTTTTTATAAGATTAAATAGATACTAGAGGGCTTTTAGCTTTAGGTACTTAAGCCTCTAATGCTAAAGCTTTGCTAATCCCTTAATAGGCTTATAGTATATTAAGGTTATATAGTTATATCTTCTTCTTAGTTTTAGAGCTTTATTTTATATAGGGGCTAGTAAAAGTATAATTATAGCGAGAGCTATCTTACTAAGTAGTTTGTAATTAAGAATGTGTTAGTTATTAATATTCTTAAGTGAGTATAAAAATATATAGTCTAACTTCTATAGGTAGTTATTATTAAGGCTTATATTCTACTATATCCCTCTTTAGTATAACTTTTATAGAGATATTAAGTTGCTTATAAGTCTAAGATATAAAGCTATATTAAATAATTGCAGTTTTATTATGCTATTTATGCCTCTTACTGAGATTTTAGCTATATTATATATCTTAATAAGGACTTTATACGTTTTAGTTTATAAGAAGTCTCCTGCTAGAGCGCTTTATAAGGTAGTAAACTATCTTATATAATTAAATATATATATTATAGAGCTTAAGTCTAATATTATAGATTTTGCGAGAAAGTATTCTCTTAATATTATAAATGCTGCTTTAGTATACCTTCTAGCTCTCCTATAGAGTTATATTAACTTTAAGGTATACTTTATAGCCTTATAGATATGCTTTATAAAAGCCTTATTATGCTTTATTCTTCTATTAAAGATATATTAGATAATTATTTAGGGTATTTATACCTTTAGTTAAATTATAATATTAATATAAAAGTATATAGAGAGAGTGTGTATATTATAATATAGCTTGCAGTATAGTTTCTCTATACTTTTAGTATCTAAAAGAGATTCTTCTTACTTTTAGTAAGTTTTTATTACTACTAAAAGTTACCTTAAGTTTTATCCTCTTTAAAGGCTTCTCTTATAACTTATTCTACAGTTAGTTAATTTATTAGATTGCTTAATCTTACTTAGTTAAGGTTCTTTATTATAAATTATAAGGCTAAAAGCGCCTCTATTTATTTTAGACTTCTATAGAGTAGTTTTAAGGTATATAAGATATATTTATATATTAGAGATAACTTCTCTAACTATAAGGCTATATTAGAGTACTAGAGGGAGTTTAGTTATATAGTATATAGATATCTAAACGTTAAAGTAGCTTTAAGTAAGCGTAGCAATATATTTAGGAAACTAAATTAAGGAGTTTAAATTATTTAGAACTTTATAGCTCTACTCTTTATAGATTATATTCTCTTAGTAAGAGATTTAGGTCTCTATATCTTTTTTTATTAAGAGGAACTTTTAACTAGGAGCTATAATTATTAATATATATTTAGAGATTACCTAAGTTTTTTATTCTCTCTCGCTATAGCTAATATAGGTTTTAAGCTTATAAAGCTACTTATTAAGGCTTATATTAGTAGTATAATAGTGCTTTAAAAGCTCTATAGATATTAACTTCTTAATAAACTGCTAGATCTCTTATATACCCTTTATTATACTATCTTACTCCTTCTTAAGGAAGCTATAGTCTGCTTTAAGCTTACTATATAGAGTATAGTTTGCTTAGGAGAGATCCTTAAGCCTCTATGCTCTAGGTGTCTCTTTATTATTTTTAGGGAGGACTATTATAGTTAAAGACCTTTAGACTAGGTAGTTAGAGGTGCGTAGGAGTCTTAGAGGCGTTATAAGCCTCTAGAAAGCTAATTTATAGGCCTAAGTAGCGCTTTTAGAGAACCTCTTAGGGTCTATAGCGTATTATAACTAATAGGAATAGTAGAAGGCTTAGACTTAGTTAATCTAAAGCACCTAGTCCTCTACACCCTTTAGAGGGATCTTTTTGCTATTTAGAGGTATTATTATATACTTATTAAAAGTTCTTTAGTACTATAAATAGCTTAGTAGTATATTAGTTAATATAAATTAGACTGTTAATTAATAAATTAACTTAGATGTATGTATTAACTATATATCCCTAGGTATAGGTAAAACTCTGCGCGCAGTTTTCGTAGGGCTTATTGTTTTTGTTAGGTAGATTATCTATTTATCTAGGCTGCCCTCTAGTAGCTAAGAAGCGTTATTTTAACCCTTATAATCTAATATAGGTATAGTATATTTAATACTTATTACTCTAACTATCTTCTTAAACTTACTATCTAATTAAGTATCCTCACCTTTATAATTACTATAACTTACCCCCTATTATATATCTTAATCCTTATATTAATCCTACTTATTATTAATCTTACTACTCCTTAAGTATTTATTAATTCCTAATATTACTAATTACTACTAATAGTTATTAAATATCTATAATAATAGTTTATTACTCTTTATCTTTTAAGTTTATTTCTAAAGTGAGACTTTAAAGCTTATAATCTCTAACTTAGCACTCTAGCTTTTAAATCATCCTAATGTTTTTATATTAAGGGGGTTTTCCCTCACCTTAATATAAAGTTAGAGCTAGAATAAACTTATAGTTTTTAATACCTAAAAAGTATCTTATAGGATACTTCTTACCTACTTACCTAGTAAATATAAGTAAAAAAGTATTATTTATCTAAAGTTGCTAAAAAAGAGGCTACTTTAGATTAAAGTAGAGTAGTAAACTAAATATCCTATAGGACACTTTTATATTCTTTATTATAAGTATCCTATAGAACACTTTAATATTTTTAGTATAAGTATCCTATAGGATATTTTAATATTTTTTAGTATAAATATCCTATAAGATATTTTAATATTTTTTAGTATAAGTGTCCTATAGGATACTTTAATATTTTTAGTATAAGTATCCTATAGGATACTTTAATATTTTTTAGTATAAGTATCCTATAAGACACTTTCGTTTAATATATTAACTAGAAGACTATAAGGAAACTAAATAGCTTTATATTATATATAATTAAGACTATATATTATATTTAAATTAATTTATACTAAATAGGATATATATTTTATTCTACTAATATATATATATTATAAATATTAAACTTAATAGATATAGAAATATTCTAAGTATTTATAAATACTTATAGATATAAAGGCTTTAAGGTCCTTAAGTAATTTATAGCTTAAGGCTTTCCCCTTTAGTATTTATATAATAGAGAGATATTTTACGCCTAATAAGTTAAACCCTTAAGGGTTACTTACTAATATCTAAATTATAGAGTAGAAAATTAGTATAGAAATAGTAACCCCTAGAGGTTACCTATTAATATTTAGATTTTAGAGTTAAAAATTAGTATAGAAATAGTAACTTTTAGGGGTTACTTACTCCTATATAGATTATTAAGGAAAAGATTAGCTTCTAAAGTTTAAACCCTTAGGGGTTATTTATTAGTATTTAGATTATAGAGTTAAAAATTAGTATAGAAATAGTAACCCTTAAGGGTTACTTACTAATATCTAAATTATAGAGTTAAAAATTAATATAAAAATAGTAACCTTTAGAGGTTACCTATTAGTATTTAGATTATAAAGTTAAAAATTAATATAAAAATAGTAACCTTTAGAGGTTACCTATTAATATCTAAATTTTAAAGTTAAAAATTAGTATAGAAATAGTAACTTTTAGAGGTTACTTACTTTTATATAAATTATTAAGTAAAAAATTAGCTCTTAAAGTTTAAACCCCTAGGGGTTACTTACTAATATCTAAATTATAGAGTTAAAAATTAGTATAGAAATAGTAACTTTTAGGGGTTACTTATTAATATTTAGATTATAGAGTTAAAAATTAATATAGAAATAGTAACCTTTAGGGGTTACCTATTAGTATTTAGATTTTAGAGTTAAAAATTAGTATAGAAATAGTAACCCCTAAGGGTTACTTACTAATATTTAGATTATAGAGTTAAAAATTAGTATTAAAATAGTAACTCTTAGAGGTTACCTATTAATATTTAGATTATAGAGTTAAAAATTAGTATAGAAATAGTAACCTCTAAGGGTTACTTACTAATATTTAGATTTTAGAGTTAAAAATTAGTATAAAAATAGTAACCTTTAGGGGTTACTTACTCCTATATAGATTATTAAGTAAAAGATTAGCTCTTAAAGTTTAAACTCTTAAGGGTTACTTATTTATATTTAGATTTTAGAGTTAAAAATTAGTATAGAAATAGTAACCTTTAGGGGTTACTTATTAATATTTAGATTTTAGAGTTAAAAATTAGTATAAAAATAGTAACCTCTAGAGGTTACTTACTAATATTTAGATTTTAGAGTTAAAAATTAGTATAGAAATAGTAACCTTTAGGGGTTACTTACTCCTATATAGATTATTAAGTAAAAGATTAGCTCCTAAAGCTTAAACCTTTAGGGGTTACTTATTAATATTTAGATTATAAAGTTAAAAATTAGTATAAAAATAGTAACCTTTAGTAGTAACTTATTAATATCTAAATTATAAAGTTAAAAATTAATATAGAAATAGTAACCTTTAGAGGTTACTTATTAATATTTAGATTATAGAGTTAAAAATTAATATAGAAATAGTAACCTCTAAAGGTTACTTATTAATATTAAGATTATAAAATAGAAAATTAGTATAGAAATAATAACCTTTAGGGGTTACTTACTTATATATAAATTATTAAGTAAAAGATTAGCTTTTAAAGCTTAAACCTCTAAAGGTTACTTACTAATATTTAGATTATAAAGTAGAAAATTAGTATAGAAATAGTAACCCTTAAGGGTTACTTACTTATATATAGATTATTAAGCAAAAAATTAGCTCTTAAAGTTTAAACCTTTAGGGGTTACTTATTAGTATCTAAACTATAAAGTTAAAAATTAGTATTAAAATAGTAACCTTAAGGGGTTACTTACTTATAAGTAAATTATTAAGTAAAAGATTAGCTCTTAAAGTTTAAACCTTTAGAAGTTACTTATTAATATCTAAACTATAGAGTTAAAAATTAGTATAGAAATAATAACCTCTAAAGGTTACTTATTTATATTTAGATTATAAAGTAGAAAATTAGTGTTAAAATAGTAACCTTAAGGGGTTACTTACTTATATATAGATTATTAAGTAAAAGATTAGCTCTTAAAGCTTAAACCCCTAGAGGTTATTTAAAGATATTAAAATATATAGAATAGTATATAAGGATCTATCTTTTTAAAACTTTAAGTATTACCTATAAATATTTAAATAAAATAGTTATAAGTAAAGTTTATTTACTATATTTAACTTTTTAAACTACTCCTTAAGTACTTTTAGTAATAAAGAGCTAGTAATATACTTATAGTAGAATATCTTACTAAAGTAGAGTAGATAATAATATTTCTCTTTACTCTATTTACTTCTATTATCTTATTAATTCCTTCTAAAAGTATTAAGTAAGTTTATAATCTAGCTACTTATTTTTAGATCTTTAGCTTACTTATATTCTACTTAAAGTAAATAAAGCTTCCCTTATATATAGTAGCTTTTAAAGCTTATTACTTTTTAGCTACTAGCTATCCTTAAGGATACCTTTATAATATATATCTACTTAATCCTTATTAAATACCCCTACTTTAGAGAATATTATAACCTACTCTAAAGTATATATTAAAGCTTATTAGCTATCCCCTATTTTATAAGTAAATATATTAAAGCTTTTATAAAGTTTATATATATAGCTAAAGTCTTATATATCTTCTGCTTCTTCTATATTAAGTCTATAAAGCTTACTATAAACTTAGACTAAATATATTAAATATAAATAACTAATACTTACCTCTTTACTCCCCTTAGTATAGAAAGCTTTTATAAATATATCTTTTATAACTCTCTTACTTTTAATACTACCTTATTACTTAGTTACTAGCTATAGTTTAATATATTAGACTATAGTTTTAAGCTATTCCTCCTTACCTAAATACTTAATAAAGAAGTAGTTAATTCTAGTAGGAAGCTTATCCTAAAAGAATATTTCTCTTAAATTACTATAAAGCTCTATAAAGTTATATTAGTATACTTTATCTTAATACCTTATAGCTCTAACTTACCTCTATACTTATAGCTATTATATTATTCCTTAAGCTTTAGAGAGCTACTTAAGAGGTCTTCTTTATTAAGGAAACTATTAGAGAAAGTAAAGTTATAATCTTCTATAAATTAATAAGTATTAAGGCTATTTATATACTAAATAAAGCAGATATTATTAGTTATCTAAAGGAGTCCTCTTATTACTATTAGTACCTACTATCCTATCTCTATTATTAAAAGAAAAAAAAGAGCTATTAGCTTATTAGATCTTATATTATATAAAGTTAATCAGCTAATAGTCTTAAGGAGCTATATCTATAATCTATAGAAGAGGTTTAAGTCCTACTTTCTTATAATATCCTCTATTAAGAAGTACTCTTAGAGGAAGCTAGAGGTAGTTATATTACTATTTTATCTAAAGCTATATAATCTATTATTAGTAAGTAGTTATTATATTTAGTAGAGAGGTTAATCTTACCTTTAAGAGTAGTAGCTAGAGACTTCTTAGTTAGAGGTTAGAAGTTTAAAATAAGAGGTTAGTAGTAAGAGGTTAGTAGTAAGAGGTTAGTAGTTAGTAGTTAAGTAAGAAAAGTGTTATAATATAATAATAAAGAAAGAAGTTAGCCCCCTTTATAGAGATATTATAATATCTACCTCTTTATAAGGGAAAGCATAATACCTCTATAGCTTTAGATAAAAGTAATAAATTATACTACCTACTTTTATTAATATATTAATATAAACGCTTTATACTATAAAGCCTAATTAGCTAAGTTAATAGCATCTTAGCTTTATATAACCTATTAGCTAATATAGTAAATACTATATTAGCGCTATATTTAATAACTTATACTAACGCCTACCTCTTATATCTTATAACTTATAACTTATAACTTATAACCTCTATTCTCTATCTTCTAACCTCTAACCTTAATAGCTATTTAACTTAAGCTAGCTATATTAGTTAAACTAGTTATAAAGAGAGTAATAAAATATAACCTTAAGAGGATTATAGAGGATATAATATAAGGAAATAGTTACTAAGGGTATAAAGTTAAGGCTAGCTATATAGAAAAAAAATTAATTTATATTAGAGGAGATAGAAATAATAATAATTATAAAATTCTAAACCTAAGTTTAAAAAACCTACTTAGTAAAAGCTAGCTATTAAAATCCTAAACTTAAGTTTAGAAATCCTATTTAGTAAAAACTAGCTATTAAAATCTTAAATTTAAGTTTAGAAATCTTACTTAATAAAAACTAGCTATTAAAATCTTAAACTTAAGTTTAGAAATCCTACTTAGTAAAAACTAGCTATTAGAATCTTAAACTTAGGTTTAGAAATCCTACTTAGTAAAAATAAGCTACTAAAATCTTAAACCTAAGTTTAGAAATTCTATTTAGTAAAAATAAACTACTAAAATCTTAAACTTAAATTTAGAAATCCTACTTAATAAAAACTAGCTATTAAAATCTTAAACCTAAATTTAAAAATCTTACTTAATAAAAACTAGCTACTAAAATCTTAAACTTAAGTTTAGAAATCTTATTTAATAAAAATAAGCTATTAGAATTTTAAACTTAAGTTTAGAAATCCTATATAATAAAAGCTAGCTATTAAAATCTTAAATTTAGGTTTAGAAATCCTATTTAGTAAAAATAAGCTATTAAAATCCTAAACCTAAGTTTAGAAATCCTACTTAATAAAAACTAACTACTAAAATCCTAAACCTAAGTTTAGAAATCCTACTTAATAAAAATAAGCTATTAGAATCTTAAACCTAAATTTAGAAATCCTATATAGTAAAAGCTAGCTACTAAAATCTTAATATACTGGTAACGACAGCTTTAAGTAGAAGCTGTTAAAATCTTCACTAAAAATTAAGTAGGTCTATGCAGATAGGGGGTAGAAGCTGTTATTTTTTAGTAGTAAAGAAGCTGTTAAGATTTCCTATAGTAAAATATATAAAAGTAGGATATAATAAAAGCTTAAATAAAAGTAGTTATAACTATTTAGTTCTTAGTTTAATAATTAGTAAGGTAAGTCTAGAAATTAATAAATAGCGTAGTTAATATTTTCATAATATAGTCTTAAACCTTATATTAACTAGCTAATTATATAATAGGGATATTAGCTAGGCTAAAAAGCTTAACTAACTAATAGAATATAGTTAGAGAGGAAAGTAGATTAAAGAGAAAGTATATAGAATTAAGAGGTAGGAAAGTAAAGTTATAAAGAGAGGATAAGAGGAATTATTTAATAGTAGTAGACTAAAGTAAGCTATTTATATAGGTAAATATAAAGCTATTTGTTCATAACGCGTAGTATTCCATTCTGATATATATATTATATTAATATATAATAATAGTAAATAAAGTTATAGTATATCTATAGAACTACTATTAGTTAATTACTACTAAAGCTAAGGGAAAAGTAGCTAAATTAATTAGTAATATTCTTAGTATTATCTGCAGCTAAGCTAATTTATAGTTATTCTAATACTTAAACCTTATAGTTAAGCTAATTATTAATATTATACTACCCTAAGCAGATAGTTTATATTATTATATATATTATTATATTTACTATTATATGCAAAATATATAGGAGTATTATTAGGTAGAATATAAATAGGAGAATAATTAGTATAAAAGGGGTGATATTTATAAAAAAGCTACTATAATTAGGGATTTACTATAAATAATAGAGGTGCTATACTAGCAGTTTTTCTTAATATAAGCTGCAAGCAGATAGTTTAAGGTAGCTTAAGGATAGATAGCTAATAAGTCTCTATAAGACGCTCTAAGTAGAAGCTTAGCTTAATAAGCAGTAAACTGTATTTAAAATCTCTAAAAAGTCTAAGTAGAATATATAAAGATAAGCTATAATAAACTAATCTATATTACTAATAAAAGACTTAAGCTTAACTTATAGCTAGCCTATATAGGATAGGTAGTATATTTAAAAAGGCTTAATATTAGTATACTCTTTAATATAACAGCTCTTATTAATAAAGATAAAGTTATACTTTAGGCGATATAGGCGATAGTTAACTATATATTAGACTAAGCTTAAGTAATATCTGCTCCTAATACTATTAGGCTAGCTATACTATTTAAGGCGTAGCATATAGAAGTGTATGTTAAACTAAAGAGGCTGTTTGATAACTATATAGAGGATAATATATAAGTAAGATATAAAAGTATATAGCTAAATCTATTATACGTCTAGTTCTATATGTAGGAAATAGATAATAATAAGCAGCTGCTATATAAACTAATATTATCACAAAGAGAAGTATAAGACTTATTTAAACAGATAGCAGAAGTAGTTAGTATAAGGATAAGGTATTAAATGTAAGAGAAGCTAGAACGTATAGTACTTAATATATTTATTAATATACTAAACTATTAGCTAAAAGGTAGAAACTATAGTAATACTCTTCTTAGCGCTCTTATAGTGATAAGTATTACTGAGGATAGCAGCTAAGTTTAGATTATAAACTATATAATAAAATATTTAGCTATTATTAAGATAGTATATATATTAGTGATCTATTAAGCTTATATTAAGTGCTATAATAAAGTTATTAAGCTAGAAAAGTCTTTAAGTAATAATAAAGTAGAGGATATAGCGTAGAGTTTATTTTAGTATATGTAGGTAAAAGTGTAGTAGTTTATAATATAGATGATAAGTAATAAAGATATAAAGCTAATACTAATAGATTAGATTCTTAAGATGTAGATATATAGGATATATATTTAATATAACATAATAGCAGTTAGTGTTATTAACTAAGTTAGTAATTATATATTATATAGATAGGTATAGTTTATAATAAGGTAGCTATTAGACGCACTATATAAGCTAATCTAAAAGATATAGGAGCTGCTTATAAAGCTAATAGTAATAGAGGATTTAGGTTTAGTAGATAGTTCTAAAAGTAATATTTAGTTATAACTACTAGCTATCTTATAGTTATTAATTAAAGATAACTATAGCAAAATAAAGCTTAAGTACTTATTTCTTATTAATAACTATAATAGCTAGGTTTCTATTAAGGATAGATAGCTGTTTATATAGCTAGCGTAGTTACTTACTGCTATAGAACGCTAAGGACTAAGTAGTAGTATAAATAATAGTTATAGAGTAATAGACTAGCTATTCTAGCTGTTAGTTATATAGAAGTTTAATAAGATATTTAAACAACTCTATAAGTAACTATAGATACTTCTATATATACTTAGCAAATAGCTAGCGTAAATAAGTAAGCTTATAGATCTATAGATAGTTAATATAATTAATAAGAGTATCTATAATATTATAGTATATAATAAAATATTATGCTTTATTATAGCATACTATAAAGGTTACTATATAACTAAGCAGGTGAAAGTAATCTACTAATATCTCCTAAAGGAGGTTAGTAAGCTTATTATATAGTATTTTTAGTTTATCTTACTATTTTAGTAGGAAGTGTAGAGTATTATATATAAGGCTAATAGGTATAGCATATTTATATAAGTAGATAATATTATCTAGCAGAGGGACTTAAAAGCTAGCAGTATAGCAGTAAGATTAGAAGAGCAAAATAGTAATAATATAGATATTAGGGATAGTAATAATTATAGCATAAATAAAGATAAAACTAATAATAAAAGTATAAGTATAAGCAACTAGATATAAAAAGAGGAGTAAATATAGATAATAGATAGAGCGTAGCAGATTATGCAGTAGACTAGTATAAAACTGCTAAGATACTAAGTTAATATAAGCATATAGTGATATATTACTATTAGTATTGCTAACTGCTATTTAAATAAGTTATTTAGATAGCTAAGTAGAGATAATACTAGTATAAGATTAGAAGAGGGGATAGATAAAGTTAAGGATAGCTTATAGGACTTATAGGTAAAGCATAGTATATAGATAGTAGGTATAATTTATGTATGAGAGCTTATATAGTTTAGTAGCAGTTTTATAGTAAGGTAGTAATAGTTCTACTAAGTTAGCTATTAGTAGCATAAGTTTCTAAGCTTTAAGGCTGAAGATTTAGAGTTAAAATAAAGTTCTATAGGCTATAAGAGGAAAAAAATAAAGGTATATAAAAAGCTATAGCTTATAGCTAGGCTTTAATAATTTAAGAAGCTGAGGAGAATTAACTTAGAGGGCTAACTGCAGTAGATAATAGGGGATAACTTAGTGATATTTTATAGAAACTAAAGAGAAGTAGTACTTATTATTACTAATAGGTATATACTAATTATATAGGTGATAAGGATAGGTAGTAATAAAAGCGTCTTATTTATACTATTAGTATTCTACTTGCTAGATAAAGTAATAGTAGTTATAATGCTACTAATAGCGCTATAGATAGATCTATATAGGTGATATATTAAGGTGGGGATTACTTTGTATATATAGTAAAGCTATAAGAATAACTAAATAGTATTTATTATCTTTATTATACTTAAGTTAGCTATTATAAAAGGATTTAAAAACTTTATTATATAGCTAGAAGGGAAGTAAGCACTAGACTATATTATTATAGATAAGTGCTATATTATGCTTAAAGGATTATAAAGCTTTTAGCTATAGCTTAGAGAGCTTAGAGAGGTAATTTATAAGTTTAATATATAGATGATATACTTAATAGTAACACTTATGCTAATAGATAAAGCAGCTTTCTTCTATACTATATAACTAGAAGCTAGCTAGGTGAGGATATTCTAAATAGTAATAATATGTAAGAATATCTAATACTCTATTATTATAGCTAATAAGAAGGCTAGTATAGAGGGTAATAGTAATATTAATAATATAAAATAAGATAAAGATAATATAAAGCTAGTAAAACTTAATATAGTTAAAGCTAAAGTATACTAAGTAGTAATATAGTAGGTGAATAAGTTTCTAGCTAGTAGTAAGTAAAATAAAGCTATTATATATGCTATATTAATTAAGTAAGTAGAGCGTTTAAGGTTAGCACTAAAGTATACTATATTCTTTAGTAATATTAACTTAACTGAGAGTAAAGCAGCTTAGCTTAAGGTATAGTATTAAAGTAATAAAGCTAAGGGTGTTATAGTTATAATAAATACACTAGGACTAAGTATTAATATCCTAAATATATAGCTTATAATTTATACTAATATGCTAATAGGACTTTAGTAATTTATATAGGAGAGCAGGTAGGTAAGTTATAATAAGCAGCTAAGCATATTAGTTATTATATACTATAGTAGTAATAGTAGTAGTTTATAATAGGAGGTAGTAGTTAAAAAGTATCTCATTAGTAATAAATATAAGCAGATTATTCTTAACTAAGTGATAAATAAGAGAAGTAACTACTTTAGTTATGAGGATAATAAAGAAGTCTATAATATCTACTATAGATATAGAAAAAGGCTAAAGCTAAGGTTTATTTTTAACTATATTAGTAAGAATAGTAAAGCAGGCTAAGTAGAGTTTCTAAGGCTAAATAGGTATATAAAGTTAGACTAATAGAGGGTTAAAATAGAGAAGATAGGTAAAGCTAGCGAAATAAAAGTATTTCTCGCGCAGCTTTATTAGTGATATAAGAGGTATATATTATATTTTAGGGTAAGAGATAATAATAAGTATAAGTTTCTTAAGTGCTTAAAGAAGAAAGAGATAGAGTAGATATAAGTATAGTAAAGTATAAAGACTATAGAGTAGAAGATCTTTAATAAGAAATATCTTAAATAGTTCTCTAGCTGCTTTAACTATAAGCTTCTATAGAAGTTTTATAAGTAATAAGAAAGTAAAATAGAGGATAATAAGTAGTTCTACTAAGTAGAGAGATAAGTATACTAACTAGGAAGCATACTGATTAAAGTGTTTATAGCTAATATAGCAAAACTTCTTAAGGTAGTATAGAGCAGTATATTTAAAGAGCAGATAGCTGCTAAAGGAGTGTAGGTTATAGAAGAGGGAAGAAATAGTTAAGATATTTTTTATATATAGCTAAGAGGGTAAATTTTATAAGGAGGAGTTAAAAGTAGCTATTTATATAAAGTAACTTAGCTTTTAATATAATAAGTTAAAAAAGAGGATAAGAAATAGCTATTTTAGGTAATAAAGGAGTTTTTATATTATAAGGTTACTTTAAGAGTTTATAGTAGAGTTTAAGGTTAGAAATAAAGTTTTAAGGTAGATAGATTATAAAATATAAAATAGGTTGAGAGTTTTAAATTATTAATATATAGCTTAAAAAGAGGAGAGTAAGTATTAAGTATAAAAAAAAATAGTAACTTTAAGTTAGTTAAACTAGATAAGGAGATTATATATAGAGGATAGAGATATATTAATTATATTTTGATATTAAGGTCTAATATATATATGAAGTAGAATTTAAACTAAATAGATATAAGTTAAGGTTTAGAAATAAATATAAAAGTTTAAGTAATAAAGAAGTTAAGTAGAGTTATAAGAAGGAAATTAGATATAGAGAAGAATTATAAAGCAATAATAGACTTATATTATATATATTAGATGTTAGAGTTATATAGGGTTTGATAGAGGTTAGATATTTAAGAGTTAAGTAAACTAAAATATAAAAGTTATAACTAAGAATATAGTACTATAATATAATATAATAAATTTAGATAAATAAACTAAATAGAACTAATATAGTAGTAAGAGGTAATAAAAAAGATAATAAATAAAAACTATAATATATAAATAATAAGAATTATTAAGTATAAATATATAGGTTAGCTATATATTATAGAAAGAGGTTAGAGATATAGTGCTATAGTGAAGTAAGATCTTTACTATAATGAAATAGTATAGTAGACTTATAGTTAAGGTTAAAACTAAGTTATAGAAAAAAGAAAGGGTTAGGGTTATTTTTTATAAAAAAAAAAAGAGATAGAGGAGAGAAAAAGAAACATTAAGGTTATATAGAATAGGGTTAAAGAGTTAGGGTAAGGAGAAAGAAGAGTTAGGGTTATTTAGAATAAGGTTAAAAGAGTTAGGGTAAGAAAAATAGAAGGGTTAAGGTTGTTTTAAATAGAGAGAAAAAGATTAATATTAAGGTAAATAGAAGAAATAAATAGAAAACAGAGTAAGAAGTAAATATAAAGTGAGATAAAAACTATAAAGTAAATAATTATAGAGGATATAAAGTAGAATTAGGTAGTAGTATAAAAAGAAAGATAGAGAAGTATATATAAAATTAAAATATATAGTGAAAACTATAATAAAAACTAAAATATATTTAGGGTAAGAGAAGATAATAAGAGATAATAATATTAAAATAAAATAAAGATTATATTATTATTAGAAGTAAATAAATATTATAAAAAGGGATTTAATTTTAATAAAATAGAAAAAGGTAGATTAAGAAGAAGAGAGAGTTAAAGTTATAAAAGAATATAATATTAAAGTTATTTTTTAGAAGAAGAGTGAAAAATAATTTATAATAAAGAAAGGTTTACTATTATAAAGGATATAGATAAGAAGTTTATAAGAAAGTAAATAAAAATAAAACTAAAATAAAAGTTTAAGCTAATATAAAGAAATAGTTAGAACTATTAAGAAGAACTAAATTTGAAATCTTAAGGTTAGAATGAAAATATAAGAAAATAAGTTTATAAATAAAGAACTAATTAAAAATATAGAGAGTAGTATAAATAACTTATTTAAAATATAAGGAGAGTATAAGTAACCTATTTAAAATATAAAGAGAGTATAGATAACTTATTTAAAAGGTAAAAAAGAATATAGATAACTTATTTAAAATATAATAAAGAGTATAGGTAATCTATTTAAAGTGTGATAAAGAGTATAGATAACTTATTTAAAATAGAATAAAGAGTATAGATAACTTATTTAAAATATAATAAAGAGTATAAGTAACTTATTTAAAGTGTAATGAAGAGTATAGATAATCTATTTAAAATATAAAGGAGAGTATAGGTAATCTGTTTAAAATATGAGGAGAGTGTAGATAACCTATTTGAAATATAATAAAGAGTGTAAGTAATTAGTTAAAAATATAAAAGAAAGTATAAATAATTTATTTAAAATATAAAGAAGAGTATAAGTAATTTATTAAATATATAAAGGAGAGTATGAGTAACTAATTAAAAATATAAGGAGAGTATATAAAGAAGAGTATAAGTAACCTATTTAAAATATAAAGAAGAGTGTAGATAATTTATTTAAAATATAAAGGAAAGTATAAGTAACCTATTTAAAATATAAAGAAATATATAAGTAACCTATTAAATATATAAAAGAAAGTGTAAGTAACTTATTTAAAATATAAAAGAGAGTATAGATAACTTATTTAAAATATGAGGAGAGCATAGATAACCTATTAAAAATATGAAGAAGAGTGTGGATAACCTGTTTGAAATGTGAAGGAAAGTGTAGGCAACCCGTTTAGAATGTGAGGAGAGCGTGGACAACCCGTTTGAAATGTGAAGAAGAGTTAGGGTTAGGGTTAGGGTTAGGGTTAGGGTTAGGGTTAGGGATAGGGTTAG